>JAECMU010037167.1:0-15824 GCA_016106625.1 Dracogyra subfuscus
CCGACGTAAGTATGTAACCTAAAGTACGTGCATGTTGAGTTACTGGTTTAAATCGTTAAGAGTTATCTACGTCTGATGTAAGTGTTACGAGTGCTTTGAGTTACAGGGCCCTGGTGTGAATATCGCCAGAATTTGTCATTTTGACGTCCTGTTATCATGGTTAAAGGTACCTAAAATAAATAACTTTAACATTCTCGTTACAAATAATCTGAACACAACTCCTGGAATGCAAGATATTTTAAACTGGAACAAATCATAAACTTCAATATACAGAACAGAAACACTGTAGAAACTTGCTGAGTATATTATACATGCAGCGAAGGCACAAACACGTACTGTCTGTCTTTACAACCTTACTATCACTGGAGAATATAAGACGTGTCTAGAGATCACCTTTATCACATTGAAGCTACTTGACAGTCACAAGAGTTAAACACTCTCTGTAGAGAAAACTCTTTACAAATTACACAGCATTTCGATTCCTCTAAATCTGACCGTTCACTTTCCTCATGGGAAAATGAATTGCTTTCAGTGAGGTGGATGGTCCAGGCTGGGGTGATGAAGGTAAGTTTTTGTCTTCTTTCCAATGATCATCTTTTAAGTGCTTTGTTTATTTTAATTTAATTTATTTTATTTTATCAGTACCCCTTATTATATATAGTTGTGTTTATAATAATACAAAGATATGTTTAAAGTAACAAATATGTTGACGATCTCGCTCATTCTCTAAGGGATTCAGTCGGCCAACAACGTGTGACGTCAGTTTCGTGTTAATATTATGTGGCCTTTTATGCGCGTTCATACAAGCCGCAAAACGTCGGTACAAAAACAAATCGGCTGGTCAGCTGACAAGCCCAAACAGCAGACGACCGGTCTGGGACACGTGGAAAGTCAGAGTGAATTGGAAGGAAATAATAAAAACTTGTAGAAGAGGGTGGGAATCAATTATTATTTCAAGGTTTATAGGCCGATTTGTTTTGTAACTTACAAGAGAACGCGGAATATATCACACTGATTTGTTCGCATTAATTTTGTCAAAATCATACTTCCTTCTGTCAATTTCCATATGTCAACAAACGCTAGATGGCGTTTCCAAATGTTTAGTCCAAATATAGTCAAGCCCGAGGAGATTGAGAGCATGCGGTAACTACGAGCTGTTTGCCCTATGCGATCTCAGCGAAGTCGATATAGGTGACATGGTTATCATCTAGTAGGCCTATGTGGAATCTTGTTCATTGTAATGATAATTTTTTTTAATTTTTTTTGGATTTCTGACTGGACACAATGCGGGTAAAATCTAAAGAAAAATAAAGATAGTAGAGTAATTTTTCGTAGTTGTTAACATTTTGGTTCGGACGTTAGGCCTATACGATTTTAGGGAAGTCAATAGTGTTGGTGACATCATTACAGTCTCACATGTGGAATCTGTCATTGTAATGGGTTTTTGTTTTTTTGTTTTTTTGTTTTTTTCACAACTTGTTTCTGGACAAAATTTGGGGGAAATGTAACGGTACCGGTAATTAAAGGTAGGAGAGTAATTCATTTGTTTTTGTTGTTTGTTTGGGTTTGGGTTTTTTGTTGTTGGTTTTTTTTTTTTGGTTGGGTTTGTGTGTGTTTGTGTATTTTTATCACATAAGCCTACCTCTATGCTCTTCTCATCTTTTAAATGTATATTGGTAAATATACTTATATATGTTTACTTAAACTCTAGACGTATACTTACGTGTTTCATTTTCTACACCTTTTGTTCTACGAGTAAACAGGATATATCCTTAACAGCATATTTCTCTGACGTCATCCGAGGGTTATTCAATAGGGAATCCACAATAGCTATTTATAAACACGAATCGTAATGACGTCACATCTTTTCGTTTCATCTACGCGTTTCAGAGACTCCTTTAGAGTTTGGGTTAAAGGGACATACTCTAGTTTCAGTTCATGAAAATTAACATTAAGTTCAGTTTAATTTACAAACCTGTAACACATTTTTATAAAGTTACAACTGAGTGAAACATGAGTCTTTGACTTTGAAATGGTGAAATACCCTCTAAAATAGAATAATATTCGACTACATAACTGTTACGTCTCAGAGGCACGTTCCTTTTTATAAATATGAGAAATTAATTTTGTGATATTAAAAAACATCAGGATGACCAAAAACACTTCGAATGTACGGAAATGTATACTTTAAACAATAAAATTTAAGTAACGTATGATTTCAGTTATCAAAAAACGCCTCTAATAGTCCAAACTATGTCTTAGTGTTTAAAAAATAGGGTATGTCCCTTTAAGGTTATAAAACTATTAACTCTCGATCGTGTTGCTGGTGACTATAAACAAAACATATACTGTGTTATAATAAAAAAGGTAGGCCTACCGGTGAACGACTTGTTTATCGAAAGCTATGGTATGTAGCAGGGTCTCTACGAGTACTCGAATACTCGAGCACTAGTCGAGTCTACTGTCCTAAACAAAATGTTAACAACTACTGTCTGAACCAAAATATTAACAAACTATCAAAAATTACTCTCCTACCTTTAATTACCGTTACATTTTCCCCAAATTTTGTCCACACAAAATTTGTTAAAAAAAAACAAACAAAAAAAAAAACCATTACAGTGACACAGCTTTCACATGGGTACCATAGGAAAAAATACATGCAATTTTTAGCCGGCTGCCATTTTGCTTTTTAATGGAATATTCCTCAAGAGGGGTGAAAGCCTCCAAAGTATGTGAAATAATTAATATAAAATCAATGATCTTTAGTGGAATATTTAAACAACTAAAACATTTTTTATTAATTAATATGACGTCATCACGTTTGCTTTTATATGATAACATGTTATGACGTTGCTAGATTAAGTCATATCCTTTCACCCCTCTTGGAGAATATTCCATAAAAAGTCAAAATGGCAGCCGGTACAAAATTGCATGCTTTTTGCTCTATGTGATCTCAGCGAAGTCGATATTGGTGACATGGTAATCATCTAGTATGTGGAATCTGTGTTATTGTAATGGGTGTTCCTAGATTTCTGTTTGGACAAAATGTGAGTAAAATCTAACTTAAAATAAAGGTAAGAGAGCACTTTATTGTAGTTAACATTTTGGTTCGGACAGTAGCAAGATTCGAGTCCGTTTTACAGGACTCTGTACCCGTGCAAGGAGAAGAGTACTTTAATCTAATTATACATGTTTACTTCATTTTGCCATATGCCTACCGCCAGTTACATTATAAGGCTATGAGACATGGAGGAAAAACAAAAGCAGGATGTTTGGAATGAATGAACGAATGAATGGATGGATGAATCAATGAATGGATGGATGGATGAATGAATAATCATTTAATGAATGAATGTTTAACGACACTCCAGCACAAAAATACACATCGGCTATTGGGTGTCATAAAATGGTAAGTATACGGAAGCCAAATGTGTGGAATGCAATATAATAGCATGATTTGGTATCCATATTCAGCGGAGGGGTCAGTTAAGATGCATAATGCTATTGCTTTTTATTCCTTAGTCTCATTATCATCTACTGTTACTTTATTAACGTGCCTATATCAAAAGAATTTTAGGCTGATTCGTAATATTTCAAATATAACGCCAATTTTAAACGGGGTTGGGCCTTCAGCCACGGAAACACAGCCCTCGAAATTCGCGGCGGCAGTCGGCAATGCCGTCGCAAAAGCTATCGCAAAATTGATTTGCGACAGCATTTCATTGCCGTCGCAAATCTGAAGGCATTTTCCCTGAACACTGTCCAATTACAGATCTCAGAAGAAAAAAAATAATTTTAATTTAATGTGGCCCAATGTTTCATCAATTAATATGAATCAGTTTATTCCAGTATAAAAGCTTACGAAAGTAAAGTTGAGATGTCATGTTTTAGCATATTATTACTGCAGTGGATCAGTGCAGTAAATAATTTTGACAGCATTAATCTTTTCTATAAAATTGCCGCCGTTCTGCCGTTGCAAAATTGATTTGCGACGGCACTTAATTGCCGTAGCAAACTTGTCCAAAGTTCAAGGGCTGGAAACATAGTATATATTTGAGGGGTTAGGGCGGTCCCATCGAAGACTTTAGTGTGGAGGATGGTGTGTGTGTGTGTGTGTGTGTGTGTGTGTGTGTGTGTGTGTGTGTGTGTGTGTGTGTGTGTGTGTGTGTGTGTGTGTTTGCCGAAACCGTCCACCCCTAATAAAAAAAGTTTAAATGGATGAACAAAAAAAATATATGCCTTTAGTACAAAACAAATGCACTCGGTTATAGGGACATTCCCGAATTTGGTGCAATGTTTTAAGATGTTATCGACTAATAAACTATTTCTACGATTAAACTTACATATTAAATATATTTTCTTGTTTAGAATATTAGTGGTTGTATATTAAACTGTTTCTGATCGTTCTAATATTTCTACTAGGTTAATTTTCATTTTATTTCCTAAAATATATTTTACTAAATTATTTGAAGACAAAATCCAGTTTTAGATTTTACAAATATTAAGACGATCAGAAACACATTGAATATACAGACGTTGATATTCTAAACAAGAAAATATATTTAATATGTAATTTTAATCGTAGAAATATTTTATGAGTCAGAAAAGCTCTGTGAGAAAAACGTCAGCAAATTTGAAAATGCTATTTAACTTTTTGTCTCCTTAATTGCACAGTAAGTAGTAATATGTTAAATAGTATCTCAACCGATCAAAGTTCGAAAGAGCGTAATAAATATGGTTACGCCTGTCATTGGTGAAATCTGTTACTATAAATATGCGACCAGTAAATATATTCATTATATTAATTTATATTGGTATCAGGTACTATTAATTGCATTTGAAACATGTGCAGGTGCCACAATCTCTGTATGGAACTAGGTAGTCTACGCTTTCTACTAGTATATCTCAAATTAGCATTATAACGTCAGAGTTTTTCTGATTAAAGTTACATTCTCTGGTTACCATATTATAACATCATGTACAGATATAAAATACAAGCTCAAATGCACTTTAAAAAATTTCGTGTGTGTTCGCTGTGAACGGCTATCGTCAAAAGTATATGTCTGTCAATTATGTCATAGCCTGGCAAAGTATAAACGACAGCCTATTGTCAGTTTCAGTTAACACGTGCGTTTGCCAATTTCAAATTGTAGGGTTTGTCTAAAAAAAATAAAAGAGAAATCTTGCGCTATATCAAGAACGTTCGATTGAGGATACGATACTACAGTCTTTCGTTAAAACCGGTTTGATCTTGTCAACGTATTATCGACAGTCGTACCTTCCTATTTCAGAATTAATATCAACGTTTAGTTTGTATACTAGTAACACATTAATCATGTATATATTTTTTTATAAAATATACTAAAGTAGACAATGAACGAGCATGGTCTCATATACACTTCGCTCAATACAGTCTATAACCTCAACCCCTCTGAAATCACTGCACCCGCGCCACCGGCCCCTGTGACGTCATGGTTAAGCCATCGGTCTACAGGCTCAATGGGTGTAAACCACTTGCACCGACCAGTGATCCATAACTGGTTCAACAAAGGCCATGGTTTGTGCTATCCTGCCTGTGGGAAGAGCAAATAAAAGACCCCTTGCTGTTAATCGACATACGAGTAGCCCATGAAGTGGCGACAGCAATGTTTCCTCACAAAATCTGTGTGGTCCTTAACCATATGTCTGACGCCATATAACCGTAGATAAAATGTGTTGAGTGCGTCTTTAAATAAAACATTTCTTTCTTTCTTTCTCTGCACCCGCGCTTTGGAAACCCACTACATTGGGGGTCTTTTTTTTGGTGGATTTTTTTGTTTATTTAGGTCTAAGTAATGAATAAAAATAGCATATAGTCTTGAAAAATGTTACGTAAATCGAACACAGAACCTCTTCCTCTACCCCAAGAGCGTTACGTAATTAGTAACACCCCCTTACATGTAATGTGTATGCCAACATCTGGCCACTGTAAAAATTTCAAGGCAAATCCCCCACCCACCGACCCCTGGAAAGGCGTTGTACCATACCACTATGGATATAAATATGTTTTGTAGATATGAGACGACCCCTTAATCAAGACAGTTAAATTTGTTCAAAGACTGCGAAATCTCAAGAGATCTCTTGTTGGGGAATTTCACAATTGTGATAAGCCAATGAAAACCGAGATCGGTAGGAGCCCGTCAAAAGTGTCCCACTTTCAAAATAATGGCTTTGTGTTTCCCCAGCCAGCATAGTGAAACCAATGTTGAGTGCGACGTCATATATGCACCAAACGTAATGGGATTTTCTGTTTTATATGCTTAAACAATAAAAAAATATTACAGGGAATGCCGCTTTAAAGATTGAGCCATTTGTTATCAGTCCATTATAGATGGACTAGCATCCCCAAAAAAGCAAAGAAAGCATATCCAAATTTGTGTGGAAACATACTGAAGTTGAAATTGTCAAACTTAGCAATTTAGACAACATAAATTTCAACAAAAATGAAACACTGATATATTTTAATACAAAACAGGGATGTGAGTTATAGTTTTAGATGTACGTGTGTTAACCCTCGAAACGTGAATCTGCTGCGAATCGTGAATAAGCCGCGAACCGTGAATCTCCAATCGTGAAATATGTCACGAATCGTGAACAGGCATGTCACGAAACGTGAATTTTTTGTTTCGTGGCGTTACAGTTTACGGATATAGGTGTATCGAATCATGATCAAGTATGTCACAAAACATGTTTCACGATTCGGGCTGTGGCATTGTAGCTCTTATTTCACAAATAAGGTTAGAGGTGGTTTTTGTTTATTATTTGCTTAATGTAAAGTTCACAGGTGTCAGGTCAATGTTTTCGCCTGCTATGGGCTAAATGATCAAGGTACTTAATGGTAGACGGTAAACGTTCATTATATTTGTCCTACGACCGCATCCCTCATGTTGATCACACTTAATGATCGTTATTTTCACCATTTGGTGGTATTCCGTCAGTAGGCGACGCCAAAATAAGCATATATGTTTATGAGTGGGCGGTTTATTTGTTAAACAAATACTAAATGTCAACAAATATAAAAATAGAATCAAAATCTTGAATATGATAACACCAATAACTTTCAACATATGCCATATATTATTAAAGTGGTTTTCCCACTGCAAGGCATAGATCCTGAAGAGGCGGGACGTAGTTCTGTAGTAGAGCGTCCGCTCATAGTGCGGTGCGGTCGTCGGATCGATGCCTCCTGATGAGCTATTTCTCGTTGCAGCCAGTGCTCCACAACTGGTGTAACAAAGGTCGTGGTATGTACCATCCTGTATATGGGATGGTGCATATAAAATATACCTTGCTGCTTTATCGAAAAGAGCAGCCTATGTGGCGGAAGCGTCTATCATTTACAGAATGACCATATGTTTTACGCCCAATAACCGATGCTAAGATAAACAAAATCAATGTGCCCTAGAGGCGTCGTTAAATAAGTTTTCACTTTAGATCATGAAACTCAAGAGGCCATTAACAGGATAATCAAGTTAACAGGATAATTAAGGTTGACAGTGACGTCACCCATGTGTATTGATGGAGCGGGACGTAGCTCATTGGTAGAGCGTCCGCTCATGGTGCGGTGGATCTTCGGATTGATCCCACGTGGTGGACCCATTGAGCTATTTATCGTTCCAGTCAGTGCTTCACAACTGGTGTAACAAAAGTCGTGGTATGTACTATACTGTCTATGGGACATTGCATACAAAAGATACCTTTCTGCTTCATCGAAAAGAGTAGCCTGTGTGGCGGCAGCGAGTTTCCTCTAAAATACATATGCCAAAATGACCATATGTTTGACGTCCAATAGCCGATGATAAGATACAAATCAATGTGCTCTAGACAAACTTTACTTTCATGTGTGTTGTAAATCATCTTGTCTTAAAACGTGCCCTGGGTTGGAGCAGGTCGGTTCCGAGGTGCGAACACTGTACCCACCAGCCTGGTGTTCGATGGCCTCGCCCACCGTCATTCAGGCCGGTCGTTTAGTCTGATAACAAGCTTGATACGCATATAATGTATACAATCAAATTCATCATTACAACAACAACAACAACAACAACAAACAACTTGTCAGTTATTTATCGATTTATTATTATGAACAACAGCATTTGAGATGAGAGGTCAGCTTTTTATATCGAGTAATCTGAAAGAAAGAAAGAAAACCAATTAAAAATAACAACATAATTTCAAATTCCAATATCGGATGATAATTCCAAAAAATATAATAACATGCAGTGTCTTAAAGTTGCTATATCAAACTTAAAAATATAATTTTTCGTTATTGTCACATTAATTTATTTATAAATATTTACATTTCTGTTAAAGTAATTACAGTTTCTAGTCAAGATTGGTCCAGCCCTTAGTAACGAGGTTGATTCAATTATCGGTGAATGTAAAAAGACGTCAACATGGACATTTTCCCGTTCAATCAATCAATCAATCTATCTATCTATCTGTCGGTCTGTATGTCTCTCTCTGCGTGCGTGTGTGTGTGTGTGTATGTATGTGTGTGTGTGTGTGTGTGTGTGTGTGTGTGTGTGTGTGTGTATGTGTGTGTATGTGTGTGTGTGTAACACCTCCCTTTCTACCTGTAATTGTTTTTGCTGACGTTTAAAAGTGTTCATTTCTGTCTTAACCTTTCAAATTCATGAGACCTGCGTTCACGTTTCGTTTCGTGACATATATTATTCACGTTTCGCAGCAAAATTATTCACTCTTCGCGGCTTATTCACGATTCGCAGCAAATTATATTAACGGTTCGCGGCTTATTCACGATTCGCAGCAGATTCACGTTTCGAGGGTTAACATACGTGGCTCCTGCTTTAGGTGACCGTGATAAGGAAAATACTGCATCTGGTTTGTTTCTAATTACATATGCAAATAGATGACATTTGCTTTTAACATCCTGACCCATAATGCATGAGAGCGAGTGGTAATAATGTTTACATGCTCATATACCACTAGAATTTCGAGCATGTCCGTCCCGGGGCCGGTCTCTTGATAGCCAGAAGACAAAAACATTAAGCGGACAATTTTGACATTTACATCCAAAAATTGCATAGTGGGGCTTTAATATTTTGATGCGCATCTCTAATTAATATAATTAATAAAGAACATTTTACTCATTAAATTTGGGCGCTAGATTACATCAAAAAGAAATTAGATAAGATCGGTGGCCTGACTGGGGTTGGAGGGGGTAGTTGAAAATGGGCAGAATTTTGAAAATAACAATTAGTCAAAAAATAAATAAGAGAAAGAAGAGAGGATCGGACTAAAAGTTTAAAGTCCGATCTATATGTCCACGTGAATGGCCTCGTTAAGGCCGTTAGGGTGCACAGCTTGTAGGGACGAGATGGGTTGCATCCAGTTAAGAAAACCCCTAGATTGACAGTCAGTAGATATTGAAGGTGTAGTGCTGTGCTGAAATACAGATCTTGAGAACCTGAATCCGTCTGAATGAGAGAGAGAATCAGATTAGGGTATAGTCCTGTCATCATGGGTTGGTATAGTGGTGCGGACGGGCCCGACTCTGGAGGATACGAGATGGTATCAATAAAACAAAGTAAAGCCTAGAAAAGAGTAGTAGGGGTCGACCCAGCTTCCTATTTATTCTTAGAGTGGGGCGATCAATCTTCTAGTGCTGCTAGGACAGGCTCGGACATGTACAGACTAAACGCGAAGAACCGTGGCGTTCAGCAGAATTGCCGTCATACGAGTCACGCAAAAAAGAAAACAAGTCACCAAACAAGATGGAGAAATGACGTGGAGGCAAGGAATCTCGCTAAAAAAGAATCCAACCTCGTGGTGCAGACTGTCAAAACGAAAAGCGTTACAGCGTTCAATCAGGTTCAATGGCCGCATACACTCCGAGTAGAAAACGTCACTTCGCTGACGAAAACAACGAAGTGAAGGATCCCCAAGTCAAGCCGCGAAAGCACGTGCAGTGTGCACAAGCGAAAGAAACACGTCTACCGCGATGATCTCTAGACTGGGAATGCATAATGCATAAAAACGCACCATATTTACATACATAATGGGATAGCTGGAAACTAGATGTATAAAACTTGTTATGTGGTATAGACCAGGGATATATGGATTAATCTACTGTTTCAGGTTTGGGATAACAAGCTGACTCACAAAATTAAAGAACAGTGTGGATCATGTATTACAAGGAACAAATATATATATACTCAATCAATCAATCGATTTTATTTAGCCACATCTGTGATCAGCCATTGGCTGAAACATGATATATTAAATGGTATCAAACGGACACTCATGTGTTATTCTCTCTCTCTCTATATATATATACAATGCGCAACAAATGGTAACATGGATATGATAAAAAATATGTACAAATATTATACACTTATGACATATAATTAATACTTGATTAGAGGAGGAAACATGAATTATGATATTAATTCTTGCCGACGTTGCATAGAAAAATAGATAAATTTAGCTAGGTGTAATGTTTGCAATTTTGATTTTAATGACAGCAAATTAGTAAGTTTGTTCATTGAAGGCCATGAACAGTAATATATTTTGAAATATTTGACTCTAAGGTCTCTATAACATGGACATACAAGCAAAAAATGATATTCATCCTCTATATTATTAGTATTACATACTGGACATATTCTTTGTTATCTGGGAATATTTTCGAATCTGCCTTTCTCAATATTATTATTCATTACACCACATCTAAGATTAAGCAAGACAGTACGATATTTCAGTGCCAAAATATTATCTAAATATACCTCAAAAGTGTAATCACATTTATATTTACAGTACAATTCTAAACGTGAGAATGTAGACAGCTTTGCTATAGCATTTTGTACGTACTGATCTCCAAGTCGTTGTTTAAGAACTTGTGCAGGTACATGTAAAACATCCTCATTATCCCATGCATCAATAAATCCAAGTTCATATAAAATAGATTTTACGTATGATACCCAGTTTTTACAATTTCTGCTAAAGTTGATATCACGTCGTAAAGATCTATACATTTTATATAATATAACATAGAAGTTTTCCGCCAATGTAATAAAAGTATTTGTTTACATAACACAGAAATAGGTATTCTTCCTAATTCAGCAAAAAACAGCTACATTTGGTGTTCTCGTTTTCGCTTTTATAAAACATTTACAGTATTTAACTTCAATTTTTTTCTAAGTCAGCAATATTATTAATACTAGCTACCTCGGAGCCATACAGCAAAATAGGCAAAACCATTCTATCAAACAAATACATCTTTGTGCTATTGTTCACTGAAACATGTACAAATAAATTATACAATGAAAATACACTTTTCATAGCTTGTTGTGACAGCACTTTACAAGCTTTACAAATTGCCAGTATAACTAAACGTATCCACAATGTCTAGACTAGAGTCTTTGTATTAAAAACTAAATTCACATATAGATCTTCGTTTTTCAAACACACATATTTTAGTTTTATTTATGTTAACTTCAATTTCCCATTTATCACAGTAGCAACTCAAGTTATCAAGTAAATGTTGCAATTCCTTTTCTGAATTTGCAAAAAGAATAGTGTCGTCTGCACACATTAACAAAAATATAGAGATTTCATTGAATATTTTGATTGGAGCGACATTTTGTGACATTTCTTCGTACATATCATTGACAAACATAATAAATAAAATGGGAGATAACGGTTCACTTTGTTTCACCCCCAAGAGTAACATTTTAATGTGGGTCAGTATATAAATAAATTCATAATGTTGTATTATCAATGAAAATATCAAATATAAACAATAGTACTTTATTCTGGCATTGTAACATATTGATAGCAGTGCTAATAAAAAATAAAAATAAAATATTAATAATAATAAAAAGCACACCATCTCTACTCACCGGCTGGTAGGTACTGGGTTCGGATCCCAGTCGAGGCATGGGATTTTTAATCCAGATATCGACTCCAAACCCTGAGTGAGTGCTCCGCAAGGCTCAATGGGTAGATGTAAACCACTTGCACTGACCAGTGATCCATAACTGGTTCAACAAAGGCCATGGTTTGTGCTATCCTTTCTGTGGGAAGCGCAAATAAAAGATCCCTTGCTGTTAATCTGTGTGGTCCTTAACCATATGTCTGACGCCATATAACCGTAAATAAAATATGTTGAGTGCGTCGTTAAATAAAACATTTCTTTCTTTCTTTTTACCATCTCTACTCCTTTTGGTACGTCATTAATGTTTGTGGCGGATGTTGCTGCATTGGATTGTTATTCTGTATCGTATACTTTATTCAGTAAACTGTTTTGCAAAAGAACAAATATTTGTCATTGTCAAGTTCTCTAAAATATGTATTATAATTTAATGTGACCCTGATATGGAGGAATATCTCCCAACCTAAGTTCATATTATTAACTTTACTGTTAAGCATATGCATGATTCTTACCAGATTCTGAGTAAACAAGATTAATTACATTACTTTATTAACAAAAACCTGGTGGAAACCCTCCTAACTTCCTCCTATATGGACAAGATTACTTAAATTGTCTGTAAATATGCATTATAACAACACTTAAAACATTTTGTGTCTGAAGCGGCGAGTCATTTAATCTTAAATAATTTGAGCGTGCTGAAGAAATGTTGCCCGTTCATATCAAGCTATTTCCATTACACTACAACGTTAAGACAGATTGGTTCTAAGACTGTGTCAAATCAAACAGAGAAAACTTAGCTCTAACAGTTACTTTATGTTATATTCTGTGGAACCCACAATTATTTAAACAAAATGCCATAAAAGTATCTGTTAATCTAGAGTGTTTTAATACATTGGTCATTTTAATGTTTATGCTAATGTTAAGTACATTTTAGTACTTAAAACATGGCAGACTAATCATATCAATCATGTCATATAGAAAATAGAGGAATATCCACGAATATTGTGAATGTATTCCATTTAGAAGACAAGATATTGCATTTCCTATTTTAGTTGGTTCATGGTGGCCATTTTGAATTTCATTATAATATTTCATAGATCCAGGTTAAAAGATATATCAGTCCAACGAAATATATATTTATATATTTATAAGTAACAATATCACCTTGGCATAAAAACATATTTTGAATTTCTACTTATCTTTTCCTCATCTGTGCACTTTGTTTTTGGGAAGGTTTTCTTAATTCAACAAAATTATTTAGATGTCAGGGTTCAATCGTATGCAGAATTATTAAAAACGTAAATATACCGGTTTATGGGGTAGCCCGGTTCACGGTTTTTTACGATACTAATAGAATCATATGCCAGAATTACTAAATGTTTAACATCCAATAGCCAATGATTAACACATCAATGTTCTCTAGTTAAACGAACGAACATATTAATGATGCATCCCACCAGTCTTTTTTTTTATAAAATATAAAAATTATACTTTAAACAACTTGCTAAAAATTACAATAATATACAATAAACATTATCGAGTGAACATTGCAAAGATATATTATTTTTCTGTAATTAAAAAAAAAAGAAAAAAAAAAAAAAGAATAATAAGCGATACGTGATACTTTCACCTATGACAAAACACCTTTATGTAGTGTTTTAAAATAACGTAAAATTATGAAGTAGGCCTAAACGCCCGTAATAGTCGTTGGACCTCGACTAAGGAATTTTCAGACCTTCCTTTAACAACCGAAATCAAGTGTGCTAACCATGACGTATTAGCTGTCACTGGCGATCTCGTACGTTCTAACAAAATAACACAAAGAAGTAGTTTCTAAAATAGTATTTGTTTTGATGTACAAGTTTGAAACCACTATAAGTAAATATCACTATCATCCATCAAACTGCAGAATGGAAATCGGCTTATAATATTCAAAGGTTAATACCACAAGTTGAAATCTAAGGCAATGGTACCTATTTTCAAATTGTTACTAGTAGTGTTGACTACTTACAAAGTAATTATGGGTTTTTCAGATTTTTATGTCAATATTATTTGCTGTCGTTTGTTGTTAAGGGACACTTTTTTTTTCAAAACAATTTAACAATGACACTTTTAATGGCTCACGGGTAACTATCATTCACACTCTAGGCAGTTAAGTTGAAATATGTGGCTGTGTTGATTGTTTGCAAACATATTGTACACGAATTTGTCATCGCCTCACTATGTTTATGGGGTAATATCCACAAAAAAGCTACTCCGTAGAAAGGTCTATGATACTAATTTATTAACTACAGGCGTGGGGCTATTAATAAAACACCGTGAGTATTTGCCCGCTCAGGTGATACCAATTTCGGCTCTGGCCCATGGACTAATTCTCAAAGCCAGGTTGAAAATAAAGGTTAACACCTTTTCCAACTATAACTGTTTTACAGCCATTACACAGTGCAGTCAATGTTTGGTTAACTTGTACGTCACAGTGCAGTCAATCTTTGTCGCGGTGTTGTTGTTGTTGTTGTTTTGTTTGTGGTTTTTTGTGTGTTTTTTGTGTTGTTTTTTTTTTAATGGATAATTAATACACCTATTTATGTGTGTTATTATTATTATGTGTTGTTATAAATAACGAATAGTGTTCTCACCAATGGGTGTTTACGGCAAGAATGACGTCGACGATGACGAATACAAAATTTTCGACTACCCTGAATCTCCACAATTATTTTGTAAGATAATGGTTATTAGCAGATTTTATGCTGGTGGTCTGCACTCCAGAAGACGACTGCAACGCAACCCATTACCACATCATTTAAAGGGACATTCCTGAGTTTACTGCATTGTTTCAAAGTAATACAACATTAACATATCAATGTCTGTATATTAAATGTGTTTCTGGTCGTCTTAATATTTGTATGAAGCCCAAACTGGATTTTGCCTTCAAATAATTTCGTACATATGAAAACAAATATTTTAGGAAATAAAAAGGAATTTAACCTAATACACATGGGCGTCGATCGGTGGGGGACTGGGGGACGCGTGCCCCTCAATTTTCAACGATGGGGGACAATCTACATGAATGTCTCCAACACACACACACTTTTTCGTTTAGCAAAAAGCAACAACAACAACAAAAACAACAACAAAAGAACCCCAAACAAACCCAACTAATTTAATTACTGTATTAATTATTTATTTAAAATGGCAAGTATTCATCCCTTTTATCATAGTTTTGTACGAACGCCATTGTTGACGTAATACAACGTACGAAACAGCCTTCACACTTTGTTAGGCATTGAGGCGCGCGGTCTCTGTCGTTTTCATATTTGTATTCGCGTGATGTGATTCGCATTTTCTTGGCCTCATTTGTGTCTAGACGTACATCATCTAGTGAGTTAATCTGCCTCTTTGATATTAGAACATTCTTTTATCACACACACACACACACACACACACNNCCCCCCCCCCCCCCCCCCCCCCAACACACCCATGCTAATACAAATATTAAAACGATCAGAAACACGTACCAAACTCGGGAATGTCCCTTTAATGATGAACGAATTTAGAGTGTGAAGAAACGTACCACTGCCAAACACGAGAAAAAAATAATATTTTGGGGGTGATTTATAATGAATATAGACTAAAATGAATGAATGAATGTTTAACGACACCCCAGCACGAAACATACATCGGCTATTGGATGTCAAACTACGGTAATGCAAACAAATAAGGTGATGATCAACATCAATAAAACAATTCAAGATGTAAATGAAAACAGTTTAAAGAACTGTACAAAAATACAAATATCACAGATACTGATTTTTACGAAAAATTGCAATGTGTGCTGTATTGGCCATTCTCAAATATAATGCGGTCGAAAACAAATGTTGATGGTCTACATATA
>JAECMU010037173.1:0-13806 GCA_016106625.1 Dracogyra subfuscus
ACTTTTAGTCATTCTATCCCGGTGTAAATGAAAGTAAATTGTAATAAATGATTCGTGTAAACGTCATTTTATTCCTTATTAATTAAATGAACTTTTAAAGTATTATTAATATCATGCCTGCATATGCTATTAATAATTGTATTGTATAATGATAAATTTTAATAACTTTTCCCTTCATTTTTTATTGCTTTTCTTTTATTAATTATATACATAAGAACATGTATCTATTTTTATTTTATTTGTGTGTGTAAAGAGATAACTCTTGATAGAATGAAGGTTAAACCAATCGATAAAAGGAAAAATTGTTCAGTTCCATATGAGATAGAATCACGATATAGCCAGAGTGAAGCTAAAGTTTGTGATGTTTAAATAGGAAAAAAACCGCTTAAATATATATACACCTTGTCCCGATAACCATTTACCGGCCTCGGTGGCGTCGTGGTTAGGCCATCGATCTACAGGCTGATAGGTACTGGGTTCGGATCCCAGTCGAGGCAGGATATGTTTCATCCAGATACCGACTCCAAACCCTGAGTGAGTGCTCCGCAAGGCTCAGTGGGTGGGTGTAAGCCACTTGCACCGACCAGTGATCCATAGCTGGTTCAACAAAGGCTATAGTTTGTGGTATTATGTCTGTGGGAAGCGCAATTAAAAGATCCCTTGCTGCTATTCGGACAGCGGGTTTTCTCTCAAAATCTGTGTGGTCCTTAACCATGTTACTGACCTCATATAACTGTAAATAAAATGTGTTGAGTGCGTCGTTAAATAAAACACTTCTTTCTTTCAATAACCATTTCTTCTCAGACGAACATGTGTTAGGATTATTAAAAACAACTGACAAGAAAAAAAGGAGCTTTTTGAGGTATTACACAAATCTGTTTGACCAGAATCACTTTAGGACTACGGAAAATAATAAATTCTAAATAATAAGATGTAAGTACTTCTAATTTAAACGATCAAAACCGGCTTTAATAGTGAAAAATATGCCGTAGTGTTAAAAAACCAGTCTTGTCACTTTGAGGGTGTATACTACCAAATAAAATCCCATAGACGACAATAGTAACTAAACTAAAACTCGTATCAATCGACATAAACACCACAGATGTAAATACTACCACCCTTCACCCTTGACTACTTTAGTTCCGCAAAAAATTCAAGTACTTTTTTAACAGTTGTTTCAAGCACAAGGCTACTTGAGATAGTGGTACTAGATGAAAACAATTGCATACATTCTTTTTGCCCAGATAAAACCTTTATTTTTACAACCATTATTATTGTTATTATTATTATGACGCACTCAACACATTATAATTACGGTTATATCGGCGTTAGACATATGGTTATGTCGAGAAAAAACCCCAGTGGTTAGCTGACAGGGATCGATCCTAGACCGACAGCGCATCAGGCGGGCACTATACCACTGGTCTATGCTGCCTGCTTTTTTTTTTACAACCAATGCACTCACATTTATGACTAACCACGGGACTTGTGGTGTTCACTTCTCTATCAAAAGTTCGATGCACCTCGAACTTTGACCCAGCTGGAATTTATTTGGTTTAGTACTACTACCTTAAGCATATTTATATCAAGGTTGACAGAGAGATACTAAATTAAACATTTATAAAATATCACTTCACACTCTGACTCGAGAACTAACTTTGCCAGTGTCAAACAGTGCAGTGATATTTTATTAATACACCAAAAAGGCAGATCACTTTATTCAGAATTTGTGATAAGGAAGGTTTGACAAGCCTACTTTATGTAAAATGGAGAGCACATTTCAAAAATAGCAGTTTTATTTACCCAACGTAAGATCAAAGTAGTAAGGAGGCCTACCGGGCGCCATGACCTACTTTCCGTGACCTTGACCTTGATGACGTCACGTGACCTCGTCCTACTGACCCGGCCCTGACCTACTTAGACTGACAGTGACCTACGTAGACTGGTCTACTGTGCCGTGTGCAACGTCCTACTGACCTACTTAGACAGGCCCCTGACCTACTTGGACCGGCCCCTGACCTACTTAGACCGGCTCCTGACCTACTTAGGCTGGCACGAAGAGTATAAAAAGGCTAGATACGGTTTAATTGTCACGATTGTTATTCGATCTACTACGTCATAACACCCCGCCCGTGTCCCTGACCGATTTAGGTTGGTACTGACGTGTTGACCGATTTGTTTAGCACTGACCGACTTAGAAGGCAGTGACTGGTATACCTTGGCAGGTGTGCGACCTTGGTGTAAGCCATAGAGGCCTTGACGTACTTGGTGTGTGACTCATCGCCTAGCCTTGATAGGGATGGCGTAGGATGGGAAATGGGAAAGTGCAGCGGGTTTCCTCTCTAAAACTGTCAGAAGTATGTTTCACATTCAATAGCCAATGATTAATAAATCGAGGTGCCCTAGTGGTGTCGTTAACCTACCACTTCTAGGGACTCTGCCTGCCCGACGCGAGGTAGTCACCGTAGTGTATTTCATTTTAGCGCGCTGAATGTTGAATGGTTATCAATGTTTACATTCAGCAAGTGATCTTGTGGTGTTAGTCTCTAAATAAAATACTCTTCAGATCTCATAGAAGTTACGTTCTCAAAGTCTGACAGAAAGACGAAATGATTTAAATAGGTGTAAAACAGAAATTTCGTTCTACGATCTGATAGCGCATTCACAAGATTATTATGAACTCAAAGAACGCGCTTACGCCGCTTACACGTAGCTTAAATGACGGCCTTTGTTTACATGCGGGAAGTAGTCAACTGCGAACGTGTTCGCGTCCAGCGCTGAAGGTCCGCCTTTCGTATCTGAGGAGAGGAAATTAATTATTTTTTAAATTATTTTAATTTTTTAAAAATAATTTATAGTTTTATTTATTTTTACTTATTTATTTACTTGTATATTTATTTATTTATTTATTTATTTATTATGCTACTAATTTTTTTAAGCAGCCTAGGGCGGGGGTCTGTATAGGTAAGTTGTTTTTAAATTTAACATGTTTTGAGCCGCGAGACACTGGTCATACTTATCACACACATTCATTCAAACATTCCTGTACCATATCTTTATGCGTCATAAGGTATATAAGTAAAATAGTTTTGGAAAACTCGTCATTTGAGGTAGAACCTTCAGAGGAGCAACATGTCAGACCAGTACAAGTTGTATGTGCCCGACGTGGATAAGTGGACCCGTTTCTACAAGTTGCAAGCAGAAGGTAAACTGCAACCTCATTTTCCAGTTCAACGTGGTGGGTCAGGTACCGGTCCAAGTAGGTCAGGGGCCGGTCTAAGTAGGTCAGTAGGACGTTGCACACGGCACAGTAGACCAGTCTACGTAGGTCACTGTCAGTCTAAGTAGGTCAGGGCCGGGTCAGTAGGACGAGGTCACGTGACGTCATCAAGGTCAAGTCACGGAAAGTAGGTCATGGCGCCCGGTAGGCCTCCTTACTACTGATCAAGTTGACTGCCGGTAAACTAGTGATAGAAAACTACATTAGGCTTTTCAAGTTACGATATATTTTTCTTCAACTTAATCAGGTTCTTTTTTCAGATTCTTTAATGGAAATATTGTTGGCGCTACTGGTAATGATATTTATAGGATATTAAACGAGATTCCATTTCGTATCATGTTTATGTCCCGCGTGAAACAAAATACCAACTGTCACGAACTTTAGCGAATGACAATAGAAATTATTTCACAAGGGACATAAACATAATACGAAATGGTAGCGAGTTTAATATCTTATTTATTACGCATAATCGATCTTAATTTATACCATTCAACTCGTTTGGTCGACGTTCCTGTAAACTTGTAGTGCGCCAGTCGATGATTTCAGCGCCAAGTGGGACGTATCTCTTAATATGTACCAATATATGTTTAACCATAATATTATGGGTAATACATTATGCTACGTATCGTGATGCAGGTTAAAAGTACATCATTCTCATACTAGCCATCTCATTGTGAGTGTACACTATTGTTCATGTGGTAAATATTTACATATATTATTTTCAGACTAGAACACATCAAAGCAAAGCCGACTCGTGGAAAGAATGGCGCTTAGTGTACACCACGCATGGAGGTAAAGTTTGCTTACATTAAATCACAATCTAATTAAAATATATGTAACCGCTGTGTGTGCAAGTCTGATGATACTGTTTTACTCTTTAGGGATGAGCTGGGCGGACCGTAGCCCAGAAGTAAAGCGCTCGTTTTATGCGTATTCGGTATGGGATCGATTCCCATCAGTAGACCCATTGACCCATTTCTCGGTTTTGCCAGTGCACCACAAATGGTGTACTATCCCGTCTGTGGGATGGTGCATAAAGCAGATCCCTTGCTACTAATGGAACAATTTAGCGGGTTTCCTCTCCAAGAATATATATCAAAATGAGAATTGACTATATGTCAACATGAGAATTGAATATATGCCACGATGAGAACTGATTTAATCTATCTAATTAAAATTAGCTCCACTATTACATGTGGATCTAACAGCAGCCAGTTGTAACTCATGTCCACCAATCAAAACCTTACTTGCAGGATCTTGCCAGTAAAAATAATTTGAAAACATTCCCAATTATCCTGAGGGTATACGAGATGTTTGATGTGAATTACGAATGCTTTAAAACGTGTTTTATTTTTTAAAATAAATAATTTGTAATTTAAAACTGAAGACTGATTTAGTTGGGGTTTTCTTTAATAAATAAATAATTTGTAATATAAAACTGAAGACTGATAACCAATCCCGTACGTATTGGTGTGGTCGATGTATCGCGGCACTGAAATAGACTCGCTTGATAGTTTTAGAATTTGTATGCTCCCAAATAACGTTATAAAAGGAGAAGTGTGATTGGTCAATATTTAAATTATTATTTACAGACAAAATGATAGTCTACGCAGTGCTGTTAGCAATCTGACTAAAATTAGTTCTACTGGTATAAATAAGGCATTTGTAATTCACACAAAACATGTCGTATACACTCGGAATGTTTTTAAATTATTTTCAAATCACTGGCAAGATTCTGCAAATCAATTCTCATTTTGACATATATTCTCATCAGAATTGCACACACAGCGGTTACATATATGTATGTATATGTATATATAGAGAGGTTATTACCAGTGTTTTTCGGTATCGTCAATATCATATATTAGGAATACAAAATGTATTATGTGAGCCACTGGCTCAAACTTAAAACAACGTGTTTTTGTAAAGTGTACACGCAGCTTTAATTCCAGTCCGCCATTACTAGATATTCAAATGACGTAAGGATATGTGGCGCGGTGTATTTTTGAATGGAAATGACGTCAAACTCGAATAACGTCATTGTGGATGTCCTTACATCAAAACAAACTAGAGCTTAACGGTTTTGTTTAGTTTTCGGAACGCTGGACAGCTTTCAGTGTCAAATTGCCATTACCATATGAATGCATAGGTCATTTATGGAGTGTAACACAAGTACGTTTGCTTAAATGCCAATAAACCAAGTGCCGTGACCTCGATTAATTTACATCTAATTTGCAAAGTTATCAAATTCTTAAAGTATGTGATCTTAAACATATCACATACTTTGACTGCACTGAAATGTAAGATATTATATGATAATATTATATATATTATATTTGTTAATCCATTAAATCAATGTGATCTAGTGGTGTCGTTGAAGAAAACAATGATAAAATGTAGCGGGTTTCCTCTTTAACACTATGATCAAATTACCAAATATTTGACATCCAATAGCCGATGATTAATGAATCAATGTGCTCTAGTGAGGTCGTTACACGTGTCATGTCAGGTCATAGGGTTTAACGAGCACATTCAGAACAAGCTGTTGTAGCGTACGCCTGTCGTGGGCGCAAGAGCTTGCGAAGCAAACTTTTTCGTCCAAGACAGAATGAATGAATGTTTAACGACACCCCAGCACGAAAAATACATCGGCTATTGGGTGTCAAACTATGGTAATGGGTTCCAAGACAGAAAGTTGGGGGGATGTAGGAAGGACCGCCAGCACTGGCAGATGCAAGGGAGCACCAGCAGTCCGATCAACATCGGTAGCAGGCGGAGGTGGTGGTGGTGGGGCTGTGGAATTTTGAATGAAGCAATAATTATGCCAAAGAGAAAGGTGCGCATTTCAGTATGAAGGAATTCTGGAGCAATTTTTAAACGGTCGGCCGAAAGAAGAAAGGATACTGAGCTAATGTAGTTTTGGAATTTAGTAGCTCGAGAGTAGCTCGTTAATTAGACCTCATTGCTGCTGTGGTGCCTCCCGTTGTTGTTTGTTCTCCTTTTCCGTGTCACAAAGTACATTACCAGCCGCAATTATTTTGGGGGGTTGGGTAGGGTAGGCTGATATTCTTTGGTCGTTACACAAAACAGTTTTGTTTTTTATGATTGTCGAACACTTGTCGTTTTGAGACGGTCCCTGGGAGACGGAATGACAAGTGGGCGATCATGTGACGCAACGTCACGATATAGGTCGGCGAACTTAGAATTCTGCTGTCCGAAGTTTGCCGAAGCTTAGCTGAATGTGGGTGCTGTCGGGTGTCTGCCTGTAGTGTGTGTATTATTGATTTTTTAATCAATTAACTCGAAAATAATCAGTGTAAAGGGATTTGACGTCAAATATAGGATTGTTGTGATATTAGAGCGAAAATCTTTGACAACGTATTGGTTGTCAGCAATTGCCAAAAAAATACGTGGATTGGTCTTTGACTGTAATTAGAGCGTATTTATCTCGAAATGTCCGTCTAGCTTTCTTACAGTCAGAGTTTTATAAAGATCTTGTAAGATTTATTTTCAGTTAGCTTGATTTTGCTTAATTTTTAGACCACTACAGAGTCTAATTTGTGAAATATATAGTAAGATTTATTTTCATTCATCTTGTTCTTTCACCATTGTTTGGTTGTTGTGGAGTTTAAAAGGTGTAATGGGATATAATTATCATAAAGTCATCTTAGTGTTTTATCAATTCTAACCCACTGCAGAGTTCTGTAAGATGTATTTTCAGTTAGTTTGTCCTTTCATCATTTGTAGCTCAGAATAGAAGACTTCCATGTGTGAAATATGTTGTGATATCTATTTTCAATAAGTAAGATCTATTTTTTTTAAATAATTTCTAGCTCACTGAAGAATTCCGTTTGAGAAAGATGTCGTAAGATTTATTTTCAGGGTTTTTTCTTCATTTCTAGATCACTGTAGCGTTCCATTAAATTGTGTGAAATATATACTAGGATAAATTATACAGCGATATTAGTGTTTCGTCATTTCTAACTCGTTAAGAGTTCCGTTTATGAAAGATTAATTAAGACAGATTTCCAGTCAGATTGTTCTTTCATCATTTCTAGGTCACTGCAAAGTTCCATTTGTGAGAAACGTAACATCAGCTGTGGGTCGAATAACGAAGGATGACGGAACCGTTCGGTGTGAGCCCGACTTCTGCTACTTTGAGACAGACGAGGCGGACAAATTCAGACGGACAGGACAGTGGACTACAGAGTGTGGTGAATGTAAACAGGTGATCTGGAGAGACAAGGTAATCTGGATGTATGCACAGGCATGTGTGTGTCTGTGTGTGCTTGCGTGTGTCTGTGTGTGTCTGGCTGTCTGTCCGGAACTGTGTATGTGTGTGCGTACGTACATGTGTATGTTACTGTTTACTGAGAGACACATTTGTGTATATGTGTCTGTATGTGTATGTATGTGTCTGGCTGTCTGCTCGGAACTCTGTGTGTGTGTGTGTGTGTGTCTGTCTGTCCGGAACTGTGTATGTGTGTGCATACGTACATATATATATATATGTATATATATGTGTGTGTGTGTGTGTGTGTGTGTGTGTGTGTGTGTGTGTGTGTGTGTGTGTGTGTTACTGTTTATAGAGAGACACGTTTGTGTATGTATCTGTGTTTGTGGGTGTAAGTCTTAATGTTGCTGTGAGTGTTTGTGTGTGTATGTCTTAATATTGCTGTGGGTGTGGGTTTTATTTATTTTATTGTTGTGCAGTCCCTCACATACACACATGAGTTGTTCAATATATTGTCTAGCCCGAATACCCTGACTGTAAGAGAACTAGACGGACATTTGGACATAAATACGCTCTCATTACAGTCAGAGACCAAGCTATGTGTGTATTAGTGATTAATATGTGGATTTTGTTTTAATCAGTCAACTCAAAATTGGTCGATGTAAAGGTATTTGACGTCAAACATAGGATTGTTGTGGTATTAGAGCGGAAATCTTTGCCCACTTTTTGGTTGTCAGGAATTGCCAAACAAATGCATAGCTTGGTCTCTGACTGTAATGAGAGCGTATTTATGTCCAAATGTCCGTCTAGCTCTCTTACAGTCAGAGTACTTGGGCTACATAGTATCGTACATACAAGCAAAGTGAATGCTAAATCAAAACCACTTAGTCAGCTAACCACTGGTGGTTTTTCTCGACATAATTATAATGTGTTGAGTGCGTCGTTAAAAACAAAACAAAACAACAACAACAAACAAAAAAAAACCCCCAAAAAACAAAAACAAAACAAAACAAAAAAAACACTTAATAAATAAATGCAGTAAGTATGTATAATTTATAAAAAGTATGCTACTGGGCCATTTTGACAATACAATAATTAATTGGTATACAAATTGACTAAAATGAATGAATGCATAAATAAATAAATAAATCATCACCCTGAAATTTTACCTACGTCCAAAAATTCACAAGCCAGTCGATACATGGACCTATATTAACACACCCCACGGTCATGCAATTATTTCAGACTGTCAATCAGAATATATAGACATTCAGTTAAAACCAATTGCAAATAGACATGGAAGTTTAGTGAAAAACATTGAAGATCTTCTGTCAAAATTATCAAAATCCAAAATCCCAAAAGATAAATATTTTGTTACCCTTGATATTGACTCCATGTATACCAAAACTGATTCGGGCATTGGTTCAGTTAAGGTAGCATTTGATAAATACCCAGATCCAAACGGACCAGATAAAACATTATTGTGCTGGTAGAATTAAGCCTAAAAGGGAAGAGGCTGCTATAAAGATATCGAGTAAAACCCCGCTTTTGTACCTCAGATATATCGACGATA
The DNA here is from genome assembly GCA_016106625.1 of Dracogyra subfuscus. NCBI lineage: Eukaryota > Metazoa > Mollusca > Gastropoda > Neomphalida > Peltospiridae > Dracogyra > Dracogyra subfuscus. The sequence continues at coordinate 9,088 of JAECMU010037173.1, forward strand.
TACTTATGATTTGACCACATTCCAAACAAGAATTGTGGAACTATTTTGAGCTATTAAATCAACAGGATGACAATATCAAGCTCAAGGCCACAATATCAGATAAATCGGCTGACTTTTGGGATGCAACAATTCATAAAGGTTCATAGTTTCAAAATTCAGGTTACATAGCCTAAAAAGTGTTTTTCAAACCCTCAGACAGACACCAACTTCTCCACTGCAAGTCGTTTCACACATGTCACACCTTTAAAGGCATTGTTAAACCTCAGATTATTATATTTCACAGAGATTCTAGTAACAAACACTTTTATTTAGTGTTATAAAACCTGGGGGATATTCAGAACGCTTTTTAAGAAAAATTTTAATCTGGAACTGTCTTAGAACATCTGAAGACAATAAAGCATACAGACTTCAGCATGACCAACCACGTCAAATAAGCACTGGCTCCTCTCCTACTTGTGACAAAACCAGATGTAGACTTCACAACTTACTTAAAAGCAGTCGACTTTCAAGTCAACAGACCAAAATGGAATATCAAATTCGGACAGACATGAACTGCAACTAAAAATGTAGTATATCTAATCACCCGTAATTATATCTAAAAAAACAACAACCACAGTATGTAGGACAAGCGCTAAACCAACTGAGAATTAGAACAGTTTGTCACAATGAAGTTGACACCCATGTCGCCAATCATATCAATCTACCTGCCCATTCGTTAAATGAGATAATTCCAACTGAACAACTCCTGATACTTGGTTCAAAAGATGAAACAGACATCTTGACTCTTGAACGAGAGGCTTTCTGGATTCGTACATTACAGACAAAACAGCCATTTGGAATCAATGTTGAATCTGGTAAAGCCGTAGAAAGAGAGAAAATAATTTTCCAATAATTTACAATCGACGTAGCGTTGATATTGGTAAACTTATGAAGGGATTTTTAAATCTAAAAAAATCCAAGTCTGAAGGATATCTTAAGTGTCTTCACGAGTACCCGCGGCCTTAGCCTGCGTCTGAGCCTCTATACCAGTCCATTTTTCATCGGTTAGTTTGTTTATTATCCCTTTTCCTATTCAGGTGATAAATAAAATATAGTACTAGCCAAATACATTTAAAACAAGAGTGACCGAAAAAGTTGTAGTTTATATATCACAACAGCCAATTTAAAATCAATTACGAATCCCTGGGGCAAAATTAGAAAATAACATAAGTTAATGGGTTATTATCAGTGACTACGTGAAAAGTACTCCCATACAATATAAATTCCAACTTATGTGCTGGGTAGTTTCGCTCACATGGCCTGAGTCCATGACTGACATATGCAATTACCCGTTCCACACCCTGTTGATTCTGGTATAACACAGCTCCAAGTCCGGATCCACTGGAATCTGCGTGAAGAACAAACGGCAACAAAGTAATCTGCATATCCTAAAACAGGTGGTTGTGTCAAGCTGTCTTTGACTGTGTCGAATGCTTCCTGTTGTTCATCTCCCCATCTATATTCAACCACTACCTTCGGTTTCTTCTTAGATTTCTTTGCAGCTGGGCTAGTACCATGACCTTTAAGTAAGGAATTCAACGGTTCCACTATCTTCGCATAACTCTTGATGAAGCGACGATAGTATCCAGCAAAGCCCAAAAACTGACGTAATTCCTTAATGTTCTGAGGTACTTTCCAATCCTTTACAGCTGATGTTTTCTCAGGATCTGTGGATATACCTGCCTCCGAAACTACGTGTCCAAGATATGAAACAGATGTTTTGAAAAGTTCAATTTAGATGGTTTGAGTTTTAAATTATGATCAACCAATCTCGCAAAGACAGCTTCCAAATGCTTAACATGCTCCTCAAACGTCTTTGAAAATACCAGGATATCATCAATAAATATCAAGCATGTTTTCAGATGCATCTCACCCATGCATTTTTCCATAAGCCTTTGAAAGATTGCTGGGGCATTTGTTAGGCCAAATCCTATTTGGTTACACTCGTAAAAACCGAGTTTGCCCACAGTAAAAGCTGTATTTTCCGTGTCCTTCTTATCAACCTCTACTTGCCAATATCCCGATCTCAAATCTAATTTAGAAAAATACTTCGATCCATGAAGAGTATCGATTACATCGTCAAACCTTGGAAGCATGAAACTAGCCTTGTGAGTTCGAGAGTTCAACATTCTGTAATCTAAACAAAATCTCAGAGATCCATCTTTCTTACGGACTAGGACAATATTAGATGACAAAGGACTGCTGGATTCTCTGATGACCCCTGCATCAAGCATCTCCTTAACATGTTGTCTGACTTCATCATACATGATAGGGGGTATCTTTCTATATGGGAGTTTAAATGGTCTCTCATTCTCAAGTTCTGTCCTATGTTTTACCAGATCTGTATTACCTATGTCCATTGGACCTGTCGAAAACGCATGTTTCCAATGACCAAGTACCTTTCTAACTTGAGATACCGTATAACCGGAAATTTTCGTGGTCTTAATTTTTCGTGGTTTGGGGTATAAAAACATTTCAAGGTTTCTTGTTTTCGTCGTTTGCCACATCTAAATTGAAAGTGATTTTATTTTCGAGTTTTAGCAAGTCTAGTTGCGAGAATACTTATTATTGTCAGTCACTTAGTTTATTTTTATTAATGTATGCAGATGATCTTGTAATGTTTTCAGAATCAATTGATGATTTACAGCTACAATTAGACACTTTGCTAGATTATTCTAGAAAATGGGATCTATGTGTAAATAATAGAAAGACAAAAAATGTTGTTTTTAGAAATGCAGGTAAACTTAAAGAGAATGAAAAATGGTTTTACGATGACAATTGTATTGAAATTGTGAATAACTTTACGTATTTGGGTATTGTATTAAACTATAATAACAAATTTAATATTGCTGAAAAAATATTGTCTGAGCAAGGTAGGAAAGCTATTTTTTCACTGAACCGAAATGTTAAAGCTCTTTATCTTAATCCAGCAACTATGTTATCATTGTTTGATTGTTATATTGGTAGTATTTTGTATTATGCATCAGAAGTATGGGGTTCACACAAGGGAGATAATATTGAGCGTATTCATCTGGAATTTTGTAAAAAAAACTCTTGGGTGTTAAAAAATCTACATGTAATGTAATGATTTATGCAGAACTTGGTCGTCATCCATTAAGATACCTACGGATATATAATATGATTAAATACTGGTGTAAGTTGTTAGTGACATCTAATTGTATATTGAAGAATTATTATGAATTTTTGTATGATAGAGTAGAAAAATATAAAGAACAAAACTGGGTATACCACATTAAAAAGGAATTGATTAATTTGGGTTTGGGGGATATATGGTTCAATCAAATACTAGATCCTAGATGTTTATTGGTAATTAAACAAAGAATTCTTGATCAAGCTATGCAATTTATTAGGAGTGAAATTGATATTTCGCCAAAATGTATTATGTACAAATATTTTACAGATACATTCAATCTGCAATTTTATTTACGGAAACCACTTCCAGTACTTTATAGAAAATATGTGTCAAAATTTAGAATGTCATCTCATATGTTAGCATTTGAAACTGGAAGATATAATCATACACAGCGACATGATAGATTATGTGTTCACTGTTTAAATGTTATGGAAGATGAGTTTCATTTTATTTTTAAATGCCCCTTATATACTGATTTGAGAAACAAATACATTAAACCTTATTTATAAAACATCTTCCAATCTCAATCACCAAAATATACCTTTAACTTCTAAAGTATATACTAGTTACGTATTCAGAAATGTTCAATGCCTACATCATCTGTAAACAAAAATCCAAAATACTAGAATCTCAAATTAAAAAAAAAACAACAATGAATAAATTACAAATATAGGCTATGCTATCAGCAAACATGATCACTGATCAATCATGACAGCATAAATTGTCTATAAATAACTGACTTGTTGAACAAATCTCAACCTGGAAAATAAATTTCAGTGTTAACCTACTATCTAAATGCAAAGAGGAAAAAATAATTAATTAAATGAAATATTAGGATAAACAAATCAATTAATTTTGTAATTAAATTAAACTGGAAATATATACCATTCCTGAAATGAAAAACACAAATTTGTGTAACTTGATTAATCTACGCTTTTAAATTATTAATAACTCAATTAGTAATGACTAAATGCTTATAGTATGTGTCTGACCTCATCAAAATACCTTAAACTCACAACTATACCGGATGACCCAATCATATATCATATTAAGTCTTCAATACGAACAGCTGAAACAAAATTTGTCAAATGTCAACTAGTCTGTATGGTATCTGTTGATTTGTCGTGTTTACCTATCAGATAAGCATGCGATTAGATTGGGAAAATATATGGTAGGAAAGCATAAGAAAAATATCACTATACCATTTGTTTTTTTCAATAGCTACCATTTGAAAAAAAATAAAAATGAAAATTTCCTTCAAACTAAATTTGAATAATCAGGTTTCTATCAAAATTCTATACACACACAAACAAAAATAAGTTCGACAACCCAACATTTAAATCAACTTCGAAACAAGAAATTGCAAAGTAAACAAATGAACACGGAGAAAAAAAATTTCAAGTGTCAACTCGAAAACAGAACCAGTCTACTGGCTGCGTAATATATTTATCAGTTAATTATTCACAAATATATGACAAGAAAAACATCTTTCATTTACAAGTCAGAAATGATTATTTCCCTTCATT
>JAECMU010037208.1:4823-18399 GCA_016106625.1 Dracogyra subfuscus
CCCCCCCACACACACACACACTCCAGCTTCGCAAGTGCTAGTGCTAACGGGCATATCGTACGCGGGATCGGGATGTAACATTTTAAATAATCTGGTAATATATACATAGCCAAAGAAAGATCGAGTAAATATGTCTGGGACAAAAGCAGGCAGTCTTGAGTTAGTTGTAAAGCTAAAATTGTCATGAATGACCTACACAGTGTGTTTACTATTCTGCTTTCCAGTAATCAATATGTCTGAAACAATGTTGTTGTTGTCTGGCGTAGGGTAGGTGGGGTAGGTGGGTGTTACCTGGGGTATCTGAACTGAATTGATTAACAATATTATAATGGGGGCAAAATATGCGATTTTATGCTTAATCATTTCTGACTAGATAGGGGCAAAATATCTATTACGTCATCATGAGCAGGATTTTAGTTTTCTCAACCAAAGCAGTGTAACAATAAATTAGACTGCTAATCCATTCTAAACTATTTACATTGACAGCTAACTCCCACATCTTCGTAATGTCCACAGTTGTGTTTTCCCCAGGGAAGAAACGAGCACTGGTCCAAGACCTCTTCATTCCCTGTACAATCAACATCATCAAGCCATATCGGTCCTGCATCTTCTACAAAGTGAGCACTTTGATATGTGATAGCATTAAAACTGCAAACAGACATAAAGGGAAACATAAGTTCAAAAGCTAACATATTCTATACAGGGGCACATAAGTGTGCAAACAACTGTCACCACCACCACACACCCAACCCCCACCCACACTCCATTGCCGGTGTAAAAGGAACGCAGGTCCGTTGGAACCTCGGTCCTACGAAACTCGGTTCTTAGGAACAGTAGTCCTATCAGACCTCCATAGCTTAGGAACCATAGTCCTACCCAGTCATGAAGAAATATGCACCCCTCCCCCCTCAATATAGTCCAAAATTGTTTTCAAAATATATATATGAAAACTGGTAACTCCAAAAACTAACCTTTGATAAACAACACAAGACAGTTTCTATATGCAGCAACATAATGTTTAAAAATATGTTCTGTAAGTTTATATTTTGACAGTAAGTCACAAATTGATTACTCGTGATTTTTTAATCTTTGTTCAATGGGACTTCCATTCCTCTGAATCACAGTCTATGCGACTTGTATTCCTAGGAATTTAAGTCTGTGGGACGTGCATTTCGAGGAATTTAAGTATGTGGGACTTTTATTCCTGCAGGGCTTTAGATTGCACTAATTTGGGCACAACGGAATTCGAGGGCGCAACGCGTCCGAGTATCTAGGGGGGTTCAGGTGGATGTTTCCCCAGAATTTTTTTTTAAACTCGATTTTCAGAAATGCCTGGTACTCCTATTCCACAGGACTTTCAATCCTAGTATTCCTAGTCCTCTGGAATTTATTTGCGATAGTTTGTTTATTACATATATATGATTCCTGAAAATCCCTGAAATAAAACTTTAAAAACTGTACTTAGTTCTAAGAGTTAGTACTTATAACTAGTTCTATAATGATCAGTTACTACAATATAAACTAACAGGAATAACAAGCATGAACATTTGACGTTTATTGATGAACAATTGAAAATAGCATCAAAACACTTGAAATTAATTATCACTGACTGCCTTATGGAAGTTTCGACCATAAAATAGTTGGGGAAAGGGTCTTTGTATTATTATACCTGGCCGTTAGGAACACCATAAGCGTTGAGACTGGGTGGAGGGGGAGGGGAGAGCAATAGACACGTTCGGGCAAAATGAACTGGCCTAAAATCTTCACCATACATTTCCATAATTCTGCTCATAATATTAGTTGTAATTCATGTAAAAATACAGACTGATTTGTTTGGAATCCTATTTAGGATCTTGGTAGTAATGCGAATATAAATATAAGTTGTGTTCCAGATTGGGACATTTTCGTTTCATTCGGGCAATAATGATCAGCATGCCTCCCCCACCCCTTCTCCAAAAAAAGGGAGTCTGAATGCCTATTGCTACCAAAACGGTCATGTATAAAAGTGGCATGTGTAGTTAGTCTGTTTAAAAGGATCTTTGTACATTGTGTGTGCATATTGTTAACAGTATGTCAATTGTTCAGGGCTTACTGTTTTGTTTTAGTCGGTGTAGTAGCCCATTGAGCTGCTAAAACCCACTCTTAGTCATTGATATTTCTATTAATTGATAAACATTACTGAAAACTATTTAACATACTTGTTTATCGATGGTATGGTTTGTTGGGACTAAAACATAGAGGTTAGAGTCCGATATGTCATATGTTAGACCAGATTTGTTTTTAAATGATCAAATGTTCAGTAAGCTATGCAGGGTAGAGGTCAAGAAATGTGCTTTGAAGACAGGTGTTTAGAACACGACACCACACCCTATGTACACGCGCCTGCAACATTATTGACAGAAAAAAAAACCAGTGGTCAGCTGACGGGGATCGATCCTAGACCGACCGCGCATCAGGCTTATTGACAGAAAGGCAAAAACGTAAAATTATATAATAACAAGATAATATATATAACGCAAATATCAAATTTTTATAGTTAAATTATTAATATTATTATTATTATTATTATTATTATTATTATTATTATTATTATTATTATCAAATACCAATATATAGTGTCTAACATATAATTGTGTTTGTATATCATATGGGTAAGATATACTTATCTGCGAGTACTAATATGTTTGAATTATGGTAAATGTGTTTTATTTACTTTTAAATGTTTAAACATTTATTAGTTGGAACAATACACAATGCATAAGGACCTTGGTTCTGCTTATGTAATAAGGTCATCAAAATGTGTACAAACAAATATTGGAATAAATAGAAAATATTTAAATAAAGAGAGGCACTAGTATCCTAAATTTATTAAATAAACCAAAAAGGAAACTGTTTTTCGTTTTTTGTTTACATTTATAATTTAATTTGTATGTGTACAACCAGACTTAAATGTTTATTGTCCAGGAATGCAAGACCGGCCCGGACTCGATATTCTGGCAGTCAAACCAGTATTCCTAAGGAACATAAGACTTGCATTCTTAGGTATATTAGACCTAGAAACTGCATTCCCAGGAGACTAAGTCCGGGCAGACCACTGTTCCTACGGACTTACATTCCGTTTACAGTGGAGCAAACTCAAATTCCTGCAAAACGATAGAGATTTTGGGACAAAATCAATTGGCTCATAATTTTGACACCATGTTTTACTACCGTCGGTCGGCCCATTTGGGCTATTTCTCGTCACAGCCAGTGCACCACAACTGGTATATCAAAAGCCGTGGTACGTGTTACCCTGTCTGTGGGATGGTGCACATAAAAAATCCCTTTCTGCTAATCAGAAAGAGTAGCCCATGAAGTGGCGACGGGGGGTTTCCTCTCTGAATATCTGTGTGGTCCTTAACCATATGTCTGACGCCATGTAACCGTAATTAAAATGTGATGAGTGCGTTGTTAAATAAAACATTTCTTTCTTTCTTTTTATTTCATAATTCCTACATACATTAGCTCTGATCGATTTAAAGACATGAAGTGTTTCGTTTGCAACCCCAGTTGTTTGACAATAATGCTGATATGAATACATGCTATTATTCAGATTCGGATATTTTTATTTAAATCAGGCACAATGCAGCCTCCCCACCTACACACATGGCAGGCCGTAGGCCTATGCAAGGCAGGCTGTATAATGTTGAGGGATAGGACGTAACATCATACAATAACACCTACAGTACTCAAAATATTCTAACATCTACTATACAAATTAAGTCGTCCTTCACAAACACCCAGACAACCAAGATATACTGTAGATCCTGAAATGAATGCGTCCCTAAATTAATGCGATTAACAGTGGTCAGACATTAATGCGACATGAAATTAATGCGAGTGGCCTCCCTTTGAAATAACGTTTTTCATCACAATGCTTTGAAAAATAAATAAATAAAAAATTCTAGTGCAAAATTAGTGTCTGCAAAATTAGTGTCTGTAAAATAAATTAATTCTTAATTCGAAATGACACGTGTATTTAGCTATCACTTCCTTTTCCGACATTTGCGGCTATACCATTTCATAAGAAGAAAAACAAAGAAACGGTCGATCTCGGAATTGGCGTGTTGAAACCTATCCATGCGCGATCGATCGTGTCGGCTTTTGGCAAGATCACCAAAGACAAAGCAGTCATTACACGTGGCTGTTAGACAAGTAGACAATCTTCCAGTTCCAGTTGTGTTTATACTTTTGTTACCCATAGTCAGTGTAATTAAACTGTCGCGCCTACGATGATGTGTGCTCCATTTGTGTTGTGTTATATAAACGTATTGGTATTTTAAATGTTGTTTGTTTTGTTTTATTAAATGTATCAGAATTTTAAATGTTTATTGTTTTGTTTTAATACAGACAAAACATAGAAATAAATGTGTCATATTATTAATGTGAATAGCATGGCCTCGCATTTTTCGCATTAATATTATGATTGCATTAATTTTAGGATCTACAGTATACTATGTTTGCAGCCTTTGAGGTTCAAAAGAAGAGATGCACACTCTGGCATCCTCTCTCTGGGTCTGAGTTATAAAGTGTGTACGGGTGAGGTTCACAAACCAAACAGTTTGGCAAGCAGATTGCTAATAAGCATCAGAACCACTAGCAGACCCATTGCCATGTCAGTTGGAAAAACATAAATGATAAAATAGTGTCCGCAATCAAAAATCGCATCTCCATAAAAGACATAGTCAAAGGATATCTGGATAAGATTGTCACTGCTACAATGAATAAGTGAATCACAGACACACAGACATAACGACATAATACTTGTTTTGTTTTGTTTTGTTGTGTTTAACGACGCACTCAACATATTATATTACGGTTATATCGGCGTCGGACATATGGTTATGTAGAGAAAACAAAACCAGTGGTTAGCTGACGGGGATCGATCCTAGACCGACCGCGCATCAGGCGGGCACTGTACCACTGGGCTATGCTGCCCGCTTAACGACATAATATATACATATATATGCATTAAGAAATGAAATATAAACCTCTTGATGCCTAAACTGCGACAGACAATCCGAGCTTCGTTCAACCCAAAATCATCTTCACAGACTGATCCCCACTGACCATCATGGAAAACTTCAACTCTTCCATGATAGCTGTTCGTACCATTTACCAACCGAACTGGTGAGGAAATACCTGCCACTGAAATCACAAGACAAATAATTATGAATATCCAATTTAAAATCATTATACCGACAACAAATGTGTCCCTCGGCCATCATAAATGTCATAGAAGAAACAATTTAAATAAAATAAATTATGGTGCGTGAGGTAAGCTCTCTGTCCTCTATGCCAGCTGTGGTTGATGCCAATCAATAACGCATAAATGCATTTGATTTCAAGATAATTAAGAAATCGCAAAATAAATTACAGAAATATGGTGTCAACTTCGATTTGTGCAAAACAGAACCTCATTTAAAACATACCAATGGATGCTTACTACTGTAACAGCTGTTAAAGTGTATAGAAATGAGAACGCTGCTACGGTTAGGGACGCTTAGAAGGAAAATCATTATTTTGATAGAGATTACTGTTTTTAAGGGCGATATGTAAAACATCATCAGTAATGAAATGTACCATACTAAACATGACAGCAATTGGATTGGCTTCCTAAACTTTAGAAAGGGTGTTCAACAATTATGTAATACATAATCTCGCTGCCATAGTGACGTGATCTAACCAATATTGTTTGATTTTCTGTGTGTATTTATGTTTATTTTGGCTTAGTAATAAGTAGATAGAAACTTATTTCTTATACTGTGAAACCTCTCAAAACCGGACCCTCTGTAAACCGGAATTTTCTTAAACCCGGGCGTTTTTCACCATCCCATTTTGAATATCAGTACAAAGGAGAAAGTCCAAACCAGATACCCCTTAAAGCCAAATGTTTCACTTGGTTCCGAGCGTGTCCAGATTCGGGGGGTTTCACTGTAGAACAAAATTACATTTTACTTTATATACACCTAACATTAATCAAGCATCACCTAAAATGTTGTTTAAATTATTACGATCCTTTCGACACATTACACTGTTAGACATGTGTTCATTACCACAATGCAGTTGATCGAATTGTACGTGCAATGTGCTTCCTTCTAAATAATTTTAAATGGTTCGTGAAAAACATTTTGAAGCCACTTGGAGGAATCAGGTATGGTGTTGGTTATGTTGTAATGGGCTGTAGACTATCTAAATTAACTCCACCGTTGTAGGTCGCATTAGAGCCCTGAGTTAGGACAATATATACGATGGAATAAAAATATATGATTGGGGCAGGGGCACATCATCATGGTCAATATCTGACTGTGTTAGTGGAATGACGAACATACTCATGAGAAAGTGAAACATCAATATATGTAGTTTGGGACACACACACACACACACACACACACACACACACACACACACACATACATATACACACACACACACGCGCACACACACACACACACACACACACAAATCCATAAGAGTGTGCTCGAATGCAGGTTCGATTATTGTCTGTAAACAAAGCAATATACATACACAGTAGAAGCAAAGTTATGTTTGGTGTAAACAATAATAAATCATGAGCACACCTGTTTTGCAAATAACACCTGCATCTTCTGAGTGGTTACAGTCTGTTTGGCCAACAGGCGAACTTGAACACAATAGGATGGATGTTTCATTCCCTATGCAAGCTAAGTCGTCAAGGAATATAGGTCCAGACCCTTGTCCAAATTTAGACATGGTGATAGCTTGAGCTCCTGCTCTAAAGTAAAATGTTATAAATGTTTGGGTTTTTTACAATATATACAATTATACCAAATGAGTGATCTGTGCATAAACGCATGCTTAAAAACTAAGTATATAATTACTATAGCTACGAAGGTAATGTGGTTGAATGTTCATGACATTGTACAGTAAATAATGAATATAAGGTTTGATATTGTGTTTATTTTGAAGGGTTTAGATATCAGTGTGACAGCAGAGCTTCAGCGAGCCTGTTAACCGTTATCCACCCGAGCCAAATAACCACGATATCAAAACGTAGTAACCTGATATATGTTTTATGGTGCAACCCCTTTCAAGTTATAATTGTGTAATATTTGTTCAACCAAACGTTTCAGAGAAAAGAAAGTGTTAGATTTATCATGAAGAAACTACCTCTACAAGTCAAAGAATATAATGTGCTCAAACACAGCTTGGAAACGGCATAGCTAGCTAACTTTGATTATATTTCAAATTATGTAGTGTCACATTACGATTTCTGTACCCTTTTCTGTGAAAATAAACTCAAGTTCATGTGTTACCTAGACAAGATCTACATCACTGACTATTAGTGACTGATATCAGACACTGTTCCAATGTAAAAAAAAAGTGTGGGAAGATACTTGCTTTGTTTTCAAAATGTTAAATTGACAACGCTGGCAAGTTCTGAACGGGAGTGAATAATGGAGAATAGAAACATAAGAGGTAATTTGATGCTACAGGAATAATCCTGGAAGTGTAAATAGTATATTTATTTATGTCATTCAACAATTATTGCTGTAAATGGATTTTTGAAAAATTACAAAACAACCCACCTAAATATTTTGCAAACATCCGTCATGTGCACAACTGATTTCCTAGTAACACTCCGAATTATCGGGTATGGGTTATCAGATCAATATTAAACATAGTTGCATGCCCAAACAAAATATCGGTAGAACTATTCAGATAACCAAAAATGATTTGAGTTTGAATCTGCTTCTTAATAAACAAAAATGTTTCTTGTTTTAATTAGTTTCTGCAGCAAAACGATAACAGTGGTACTAGTGCTGGACATGCAAAATAAACTATATATCCAAGCATACTCTTTACGATAATCTATTGAAGACCTTTAAAAAAGTGCACTAAAATGAAGATTTCGATGTTATATTTTCCAGACTACAGTAGCTTAGAACAGATAGATGTTCACTTCTGTACATAGTCATGCATGAAACTAAACGCAAAACATGGTTGTCTTCAATACTACACAGTATACGGTTGTAACCATGAAAATCATCGTATACCGACTAAATCCCATCATAGCACATATAACGCCAGCATCTTGGACATCAAAGTAATCATCACAGACAGTTCCCCATGTCCCATTGATATGAATCTCAACTCGACCTTGTGTTGGAATTCCTCCTCCGTCGACCAAGCGTATGTTTGTTACAGGGACTAAAACAAATTAAGTAGACATTATGAAATGTTATTAAAACTAAAGAGACAAACAACACAGTTTATTATTATCAAGGACTACTCAACAAATGACCACGCGGAAAGCTATTAGAGACTGATATCCTATTATCCCAGGGAGAGATTTAACTTAATGGTAGAGTACTTGCCAGCGGCAATATGGGTCTCAGATGTTGTACTTATTCACCAAGACTGGAATTCAAAGGTCATGTTATGTAATATCATACCCTTTAATTCAAATGTCATGGTATGTAATATCATACCCTTGGGAACATGCATATTATCCTGTCCTGGACAGAGTAGCCGGCGAGAGTCAACACTTGCGCTTATTTCATAGCACAATCTAAAATTATTTAATAAATAAAAATATTCCAAATCTTATTTAATAATATAATTTTATATAACTTATATAGTGCACACTTTTTACAGGCCATTTCCAAATAAACCTAACTTAATTTTACAACTAATATTATTAATTAGCCATAAGGAGGTTAAGGAGGAAGGTTGGACCAAGGCCATACTGGAGTTATTTATTGAGTAGATTAAGAAAGAACACTGTTCTTATCGGGAACGTAAGTGTGATCAAACGTGGAGTGTCGATGAGATGACGTATCTATCAGGGCTTGCATTGTGTTACTGTTGTTTAATATCCAAATCAAGTCATTAATTCATTATAGAAAACTGATATATTATTTGACAGTATAGCCCTAACGACTGTAAGTTTACTTCCGGTTTTAATACCATACTAGTTTTACCTGTACTGGGACTTTAGATCGGTTTGTGTGGGGGGAACTAGATTGGAAACTGAAGGAATATAATCATTAATAACAAACATTACAGACGTACTCCTTTGGCAGCGGACACCTGCATCATCCGAGTGTGTGCAATCAGTTCGACCAATATGACTCCCTGGACACGATATGATTGATATTTCGTTGCCAGTACAAGCTAAATCACCAAGGTAAATGGATCCCAAACCGTGTCCAAAACCAGCACCTATGACAGCCTGTGCTCCAGTTCTAGATGATAAAAATGAATATCAAATATACTGAAAATATCATGAACTTGTGGTAAACGTTATTGATACATTAGATGTCCCCTTATTAAGTTCGAAATCCACTATATGTTTGGGTTTTTTATTGTTGTTTTAAATTATTATAAATTAAAATATCTGTTTATATATAGGATTGTACTGGATAACATATTAACGTGCCTATATCCAGTTACGGTGTATGCATGTCTCTCCTGGGCACTGATTGTGTGTTTGTGGGGGGTGGGGGGTGGGGGGTGGGGGGTGGGTGGGTGGGTGGGGGTAGCGTTGGAAATGGGCTGAATTTTACAAGCAATTAGTGAAAAAGTAAATTCCATTTAAAAAACTAAAACTAAAAGTTAACAAGCGAAAAATAGAAAAGAAATTGACTGCTCGTCTGAATATTTATATAATTTGGAGGACATTCCAAAACTATATAAGAACAAGAAGAGAGGATCAGACTATTTAATAGCATTACAAAGTAATTTCCACATATTTGTTTAACAAAGGTCTCAAAGTTTAATGTCTGATTTATATGCCCACATATGTAACCTCGTTAAGAAAGAAAGAAATACTTTATTTAACGACACACTCAACACCTTTTATTCATGGTTAATTCGCATTAGACATATGGTTAAGGACCACACATATTTTAAGAGAGAAACCCTCTGTCACCGCTACATGGGCTACTTTTTCTGATCAGCAGCAAGGGATCCTTTATTTGCACTTCCCACAGGCAGGATAGCACAAACCATAGCCTGTGTATAATCAGTTATGGATCACTGGTCGGTGCAAGTGGGTTACACCTACCCACTGACACTTGTGCAGGACTCACTCAGGCTTTGGAGTCGGTATCTGGATTCAAAATCCCATGCCTGGACTGGGATCTGACCTAACCACGATGCCACCGAGACCAGTCAGTATCGTTAAGGTGCACAACTTATAGGTACGAGATGGCTTGCACTCCGTCAAGTAAACTCCTAGATTAACAATCATTAGATGTGGAAGGTATAGTGATGTGCTAACAAAATGCAGATCTTGAGAAGCCTATGGTATTATCCAGTTGTGATGGTTCATATAGTGGTACGAATGGGCCCGGCTCCGGGGGATACGACATGGTACCAATATGAAACAAATAAAGTCCAGAATTGGGTGGGCAATATTTCAGTGCTGCTAGAATAGGCTCGGACATGTAGAGACTAAACGCCAACAAGTGTGGCGTTTTGCAGATTGGCCGTCATACGAGTCATCGAAAAACATGTCAACAAAAGTCAGCTGAAAAGATGACGTGAGGGAAGGAATATCACTAAAAGAATCCAACGTGGTGGTGCAGGATGTAGAGACAAATAAACATCCCAGCATTCAGTCGGGGCCGATGGTTGCATACATCTCAGTAGAAAATTAAATTCCATTGAGGAAAAACAAAAGGATTCCCATGTCGAGCACATGAAAGCATGTGCAGTGTGCACAGGTGAAACAAGACAGTGAAGCAGATGAGGTAACACCAGAAGCGTAGATGTGGGAGTTCTGTAACATGTTTCATGTTGAATTTAAATATCATTGGCTTTTTGGTTACTCTGATAAAAAAAAATTAAAATAATAAAACAATATAAATATAAAACATTTCTCATTTATCTACTTGAAATAAATTATTAGTATTATACAATTATCGATTTAAAAAAATATATATATATTTACCTAATATTTAAAAGCAGTGTTTGTGTCTTACCGACTGAATCCCATCATGGCACAAATTACCCCAGCATCTTTATCATCAAAGTTGTCATCACAAACAGTTCCCCACGTGGCGTTGATTTTAATTTCAACTCGACCTTGTGTTGGGGTTGCTCCTCCATTGACTAATCGTACAGGTATCAATACTAAAATAACGAAAACATTAACATACAGTAAAGTACTCATAGAACAAATTGCAAAAAAAACAAACACCAAAAACATTAGTTCATTATAGCAGCAGTCCGCTGTTTATATTTGCAGAAGTTAGCAGTTTTCAGTTGGTCATTTTGGATTTTTCATATTTAACCACCATAAAGAGTTTATTGGTCTCATGACTGTATTTCTGTACTGAAAAAAATAAATATAATGTTTTATTAAACGACACACTCAACACATATGTGGCGTCAGACGTATGGTTAAGGACCACACAGATTTCGAGAGGAAACCCATTGTCGCCACTTCATGGGCTACCTTTCCGATTAGCAGCAAGGGATCTTTTATTTGCGCTTCCAACAGGCAGGATAGTGCAAACCATGGCCTTTGTTGAACCAGTTATGGATCACTGGTCGATGCAAATGGTTTACACCTACCCATTGAGCCTTGCGGAGCACTGACTCTAGGTTTGGAGTCAGTATCTGGATTAAAAATCACATGCCTCAACTGGGATCCGAACCCAGTACCTACCAGCCTGTAGACCAATGGCTAACCATGATGCCACTGAGGCCGATTTCTGTACTGATGTCGGGAATCAAGTAAAACCTATGCATACCTACATGAACTTAACTTTGCAAAAAACAGTCTTATCGTATCCAGAGGACTCATTGTCTCATTTGTAGTAGGTAGTTTCAGGTAGCCATCAACACACTGTTGTGCAAAGAACAGGCGGATTTTAGGACAGGAAGATCATGTGGGGACCTCATCTTTACTTTAAGGCAGATCTAAGCAAACTTTCAATTTTCAGAAGGCATTCGACAGCATCCAGAGAGACTCTCTCTGGCAATATGGAATCCCCTCAATATTGTGAATGTCATCAAACTGCTCTACAATGATTACAAATCACAGGTTATTTATGGTCAATACCTCTCAGAAGATTTTGAAATCAATACCTGAGTGAAGCAAAGATGTATGCCATCTCCCTTCCTCTTCTGCTTTGGTATTGACTAGGTCATGAAAGAAACAGTGCATGATGTGAACAGTGGCATCTAATGGACCTCCACGGAGATACGTGAAGAGCTAGACTTTGCTAATGGCATAGCTCTTATGTCACATCGCTAGAGACATCCAAAGAAACGGTGAGGAACTTGACAAAAATGTCAGATCAATTGGATTAAAGATCAACACCAACAAGACCAAGGCACTAAGAAACAATAACCAAACATAAGACCCCATCACGAATGGAGGAAGAGACAGTGAAGAGGAAATTGAGTTCACCTACCTTGGGGCCAAGGTGACAACAGAGGGAAACTCTATATCTGAGGTCACACAAGGATCAGCAAGGCAAGAGGGGTTGTTGTGGCACTGAAGAACATCTGGAAGACCTACACGATTAGCAAAAGAACAAAAAGTTGTCTGTTCAAGAGCAACGTGCTGAGTGTGCTGCTGTAAGCAGTAGGATTATGGAAGGTCACCAAAGGTATCTGCCAAGTGCTGGATGGACGTTTTGCAAAACAAGTTCTCAGGAGGATTCTGCTCATCTACTAGACAAACAAAATCACCAACAAGGAACTCCATGGAGGACAGCCCATTTTCCTCGAGGTTAAATGCCGAAGATGGAAATGGATTGAACACGTCTACAGAATGCAACTGCCATCCATCCCAAGAGTGGGCATGTGCTGGACCATTGATGATATAAGAATGAAGGGGAGACCCAAGGAGACCTGGAGAAGATTGGTGGAGTGGCAGATGAAGGCTCTTGGGTGGAGTTGGGGCAAGGTGACGAACCTTACAATGGACAGACACCATTGGCTTTCTTTGGCGTCGGTCATTATGTGTGACCGCACACGAAGGTGATTAAATAAGTATGTAAGATCACAGTTGTTATTGTTCTGCTTTTTAGTTATTTTTATTGTTTGAATTTGTGATGCTACATATGCAATGCGATGAGCGTCTACGAGCTATTGGCATGCTCTAGATGGACACAGAAGTCAGCATGAAGTGGTCAATACCTTCAATGCTTCGCAGTTAGTGATTAGCAGAGTATGGAGTTTGTTGACAATCAACCCCGTTCATGTCGTCCTGGGGGCACCAACAGGAGTACATGATGGATAGAGGCTCCAACAAATCGAACTAATGGCAAATCAAACTGTTGCAAACCTTCATCAGGCTACTGGTGTCGAGTTACAGGTCAGAAGATTAGAACTCGTCTTCATGTAGTCCATCTTCATGTTGGACGGTAGCGTTGTATAATGAAAATTGATGGTGGTCATGAAGAAAATAGCTGGACACGTTGACCGATAGAGGAAAAGCTGGTTATAACATTACCATCAAGTACGTTCGATACACCTATGTCAGCTAACACACACACACACACACACACACACACACACACACACACACACACACACA
>JAECMU010037212.1:0-13330 GCA_016106625.1 Dracogyra subfuscus
CCGTGTCCCTTGTCACGTCAAGGTCTTTCCATATTAATAACATATCTTTTATATATTAGGCATTAATTTAAAGTTATCATTTAATAATTTAAAAATTAATCCCCGTTTTATGCTACAATTAACAAAGCCGTTGACGTTTAATGTGCCAATTTTCGAGTGGGTGCTTCTAACAGCCGGCTATTATACATATAAAAACACATTATGAAAGGGTGTCTAAATAAACAAACTAAGTAAGTGACAAAACAAAGGCAAATCAGTAATGTAAAAAAGTAGCGCACAAAGTAGGGCTCCGGTGACACCAAGTCTCTGGTACACCCCAGCCCCTCTGGGCATGGGGTGTGGTGGTGGCCTGAGTCCCTCACTACAGTCAATATGCAAATTACTTGCAACACATTAGCAAACGTCAGACCGACGTTTTCAAAACACTTCTGTCTGTGGTGAAAAGTGCTCACCGCAGTGCTCACAGTTTGGTCTGACAAGACCAGGTCCAAACAAAGGTACACACAAACATGAAAACAGACACTGAACACTTTTCCAAACGAAAATCCATACACTGTCCCGAGGGGGTGGGTGTGGTTGGCGTCTTTTACAGTGAAAACTGTAAACCCGCTCACCGAAAGAACAGTCCCATGGGTATGGGGGTGGTCCACACAGTTAATACACACAGTACATTGCACATAAAACACAACATATAAATTAACACACATAAATGCACATAGAACACAGTACGCTACTCCACATAACACAGAAACAGTCACGGGGGGGTGGGGGTGGTCAGAAACGTTCCATACAACATAGCACAATATATAAACATACAAAACACACATTTTAACACAGGGGGGTGGGGGTGGTTAGCACCAAACACTGCACAAAACACAGAAACTCCATACGGATTTGAACTTCCATCCACGAATATACACAGAACGAATACACAAAAACAAAGAAACACATATCTGGAACCTGGCCGCTTAGCGGTAGTGGTGGGTTGGTCCGGGGGCATGTCCTGATCGTTTACCGGGGCTAGGTTAAAGGGGTGGTCAAAATCATGGTCCATGGTCGTAGCGTGGTCGTAAGGGTAGAAGCAGAGTAGTAGTTGTCAAGTCCTACGACTTGACCGACTTCAGGCTCTTGCTGCGGGACGGGGTGATAGCCGGCAGCCGGTGGAAACCTGACTCTGGAGACGAGCGAGTGGGGTGGGGTGGTGACACCGAGTGGAGTCTCTTCACACTCTCTAACGCTCTCCTTCTCTCTCTCTATCTCTCTCTCTAACTCTCTCCTTTTCCCTTTCCCCCTCTCTCTCCTCTCTTTCCTTCCTTCCTCTCTCTCTCTCTCTCTCTCTCTCTCTCTCTCTCTCTCTCTCTCTCTCTCTCTTTTCTAGTTGAGCTAATCTCTCTCTCGGGCTGGTTGCGGTATCTGACCTGCGCAAAAATCCTGTCACCTACTTGGACTCTATTCGGTATGTCCGCTATCAGGTCTATTTTAAGAGATCTTTCACCCGTTTTAATGCGAGTGTTTCTCCAAGTACAATGTGCCGCAGGCACAACTATCTGCCCGTAGTTGCAGAGCACTTCGGTCAGTTGCTCGTTTGAAAAATCCAGGGGTAGGCCCCGCACCTTGATCCAAGTACCTCCCGGAAACCTTGGGGCAATGGGGCAGTGGTTGTTATGAATACTTAGTCCTTGCAGTTCGAGCCTATCCCTAATTTCTTCACTGGCTACGTGAAGCTCCCAAGCGTTCTTACCCTTAGGAACACAGGCTAGCACATAAGCAGCTATGGGCCCCAGAGCCCGGCAGACCTACTCCCCCTTAAGGGGTGGGGTGAACCCCGCTGTTGCAAGATATAGCGGATGGCTATACTCACTCTCCCTTTGTTCTGTAGAGTCTTGTCCTGGTCCGATGATTGGAACCGTCTCCTGCGTCAGCGATGTAAGGACCGCGTTGAGGGCAGACTCGTCCAGTGGGGTGGTGGTTGTTGTTGTTGTAATCGTTGCAGCAGCAGCAGCTGGAGCAGGGGCAGATAACTCACTTGGCATTAGAATTTGTTTCGTCACGTCCCAGTCCCCGTCGGTAGAAAGCTCTCCCGAGGTATTTCAGTCCTTTGATTGAACCCACCCCTAACCACCCCCCACTCCACGGTGGATGAACTAGGACACGCCCTTCGCAACCACTTGTAAATTAATGGTTGTGGTGTGTGCTGCCCTGTCTGTGTGAAGGTGCATAAAACTAATCCCTTGCTGCCGCTAATGAATAGTTCAACGTTGCGGGTTTCCTATAAAAGACTGTTGTGGGAATTATCAAATATCTGACATCCAATAGCGACCCAGTGATTAATTAATCAGTGAGGTAATCTGGTAGACACACTTTTACACATATTCCTCTCAAAATGTGGGGTGTTGTGATAGAAATTTAAAACCCAGTACTCCCTCAACTGATAAGTGCATTAAACGTCGACTCTACTCGAGGTGGCTTCTCCAGAGGGAGAAACAACACACTCGCGTACGAGTGGTGCACTGTTTGGCGGCAAACGTAATCAAATTCAAACTGGTTTTTTTTATTTTTAGTCGCCCAAAAAGAGTAGAGTTTTTGCAAAGTAAGTCTATAGACTCATTGAGTTGTCCCTCTCCACGGAAATCTTTATTAAAAGGCCCCTTCGTGTGCATTAACCTCACCGTGGTGCAGGGGTGAACATTATTTTTTATAGAATGGCCAATCAATGCACAACTCCCCTTTTGGGGCACCTTGTTGGCCGTGAGGTGCATCCCGTACTGTTGGATGAGTGGTCGAGTTGGAGGCTTATCTGCGGGTATGTTTTCTGGCAACACACCACTTTGGCCTGGAGTTCGGGTGGTTAGGGAGGCCCGACCTGATCAATCGGCTGGTCACGCCAAGCTCGAGAGTATGCAACCTTTGTTTTGTTACATTGTCCAAGGACAAACATTGTTTCATTGACTATTTGTATTTCTTGCTCTTTTGGCGGTGGCTAGGGTCAATCAGGTGATTTGTTCTTTTATTGCCTGAGTATATCAACTATGTATCCCTGGCATGAATATCTGCTGGTCATCCACAGCGTCATGTCCCCTTGTTGGGACTCCGTGGTGGGTGGGGACATGGTTGATGAACATTTGCTCTTATAATTATGGCTACAAATAGCTTTATACCTTCTGATGGGGCCCTTACCGAGGTTTCGGACTCTTCGTCATCAGATGAAGAGTCTACGAGTGTACATGTTACAAAGTCAAAGGTAATTTCTGGCAAAACCTGGCCACGGTTCCTTGTCATCGGATCATCCGAAGATGGGGCCTTGCAGAAATTATCACCTTTGCCATTGAAAAAGGGTTGCAAGGGTTGCAAGGGCTAGCTGGAGAGCTTAAAACAATAATAATTTAAAAAAAACCCTGCAGAATGGCTTCTTGTTGGTGGAGTGCGCTAGTGAGAGTCATTCTAAGAATCCTCTTCGATCGAAATCATTATGCAATGTGTCAATTGAGGTTTCACCACCTTCCTCCTTTAACTCTTCTAAGGGAGTGATCCGTTGTAGAGATTTGGGAGTTCGTGATGATGATATTTGTACAAATATTGCCTCACAAGGTGTTGTATTGGTCAAACGCATAAGTGTTCATCGAAATAATGACCTTGTTCCGACGAATACTTTGATTTTGACTTTTAGTGTGCCAACTCTTCCAAATTCGATAAAGGCAGTATATTTAAATATACCTGTTGTACCTTTCATACCCAATCCCTTGTGATGTTTTAAGTGTCAAAAGTTTGGTCACGGGCAGAATACATGTAACAGGTTGACATGTGCTCGTTGTGGTCAGTATGATCATGACAGCAAGGCATGTCAGAATGATATGGCATGTTCCAACTGCAAAGGCCAACATTTTGCTTATTCACGTGAATGTCCAAGGTGAAAAGTCAAAAAGCAGGTACAGCAGGTGAAAGTTGATAAACACCTGTCTTTTTATGAGGCAAGAACAATTGTAGAGACAACTACAACTGTGGCGGCTGGCAGGTCGTATGCTTCTGCAGCCAGTGTTGCCTCTCAAAAGGATTTAACTTGGCCCAATGGTGATGATCGATTTAAGAAGATTTCAGACATTGCTAAAGCTCAAAATTTGTTCGAAACCATGTTGTCAAGTCTATTCAAGTTTCTTTGGATTCTAGAAATCCACCAAAAGGTTTAACTGCGGAGCCAGGTAGAGACACTAAAACACCACATAAGGATTGTTCTTCAGGTCGACTGAAGAAGTCTGAGAAGCAACACATTCCTTTAGACAATCCTTATGAATCTTTGGCTGATCTGGATGATGAGATGGATATATATCATGTGGTTATCTACATTCTAAACGATCGCCAAAGAAATTATACCCATACTTCCTCCCAATGACTAATTCAGTGGAACTGCCGTGGGCTTAGGCCCAATATCGATGAATTAAGTATTTTAATTTAAAAAAAATAATCCTATTGCAGTGTGTCTTCAGGAGAGGATGAGAGGATTTAACCTCTATCATAAGTTTCATGACACTGACTGAAAATAGAGCATCTCGGGGTGTTGCCATTGTTGTTAATGAAAACATTCCTCAGAGTATAGTAACATCAAATACCAATTTACAAGCTGTGGCTGTAAAGGTCACAGCTCATAAAACTATCACTCTGTGCTCAGTTTATTTACCTCCTCGAAACCATTTTACTTTTAATTCTAGGGATTTTCAAGGTATTATTGACCAGCTCCCTACTCCCTTCATTGGATGCCAATATTAGAGGTAAACAATTGGAAGACTTAATTCTCAAATATGACTTGCTTTTATTTAATGATAAAACTCATACATATTTTCATTCGGCAAGTGGTTCTTTCAATGAATGAATGAATATTTAACGACACCCCAGCACAATAAATACATCGGCTATTGGGTGTCAAACTATGGTAAATGCAAAACAGGAATTGATGAACATCATCAATAAAAATTCAAGAAAGAAATAAAAAAAAAAAAACAGTGTAAAGGACTGTGTAAAAATACAAATATCACAGATATATATCAACTTAAAATTTTGAATAAAATTCACTATCGCGTAAACATTGTAAAAGACGTTCTGGATGGAATCGAAATGATTCCATCACAGATCGCGAACCAAAAATATCTTTCCGAGTTCCTGACAAATAATTACACTCCACCAAAATGTGGCGCACCGTCAGAGTACACTGACAATGTTCACACTGAGGTGGAGGATCCCCCTTCAAGATAAATGAATGGGTCAAATAGGTATGTCCCCAACTCAACCACCAGGATCCCATCATCCAGCATTACGGGATGCACCTCACGGCCAACAAGGTGCCTCATACGAGGAGTTGAGCATTTATTGGCCATTCTATAAATGAATTGTTCACCCCTGCACCACGATGAGGTTAATGCACACGCAGTGGATGACCGATGCGTGCACGACACAATACTACTTCATCCTTTCTGCACTGTCTATAGGAGGACTGCCACTCTCCCAAGACTGACTTGATGGCATGAAGTGTGTTCGCAACCGCACCGTCCTAATCATGTTGCCAAGTCGAAAAGATAAACTGGTTAATATTATTTTTAAACTCACTATAAGGGACACCAACCGTGGCATGAGGCAAATCCAAAGCAGATATGGCAGCTGAATCTGTCTTTTCATTACCCCTGATGCCAGCATGGCTGGGCACCCAACAGAATACCACACCGCATTATGTGTAGGATGTTGGTTCTTTCACTTCTATACACTTAACCCTTTGTAGTCCTTCACGGTTTCTTGATTTCTCCTGGAAAGTTGGTTCAGACCCTTATGATAGTGACCACTTTCGCATTATTTTGGAGAATGATGGACCACCATCGCTTGAAAGGATTCAAAGGTGGAAGTTGGGGTCAGTTTCAGCATCTGTGCAGCACTCGACTGCAACAATTTGCCATTACTGATGCCGATGATCCCATGTCTTATACTTAGAAACAAATCAGTTTCACAATATTTCAAATTTCAGGAACCACCAACTCTTTCTTATTCGTATACAAAAACAATATCATCACGCATTTTCAATTACAGGGATGTTCTGCAGAACCTTGACTTGAACAGTCACAACAATACATCTACTGCTGTAAAAGTTCATGGTTCTGCTACCAACCAGTCGGACATATTATCACAGGTGATCTCTCAATAATTGAAAATACCCAACTTCGACAGCTATTCCAATATGGTCCTAAATATCGCGAACAGCGAAACATCAATTGGGACTATAATTTTAAAATTATTATGGATTCTGGCGAAGAATATGCAAAAAAATGGAGAGTGAACCTGTTGAATGTCTTTCAGAAGGGATCAAGTCAATACGCGACATTGTCATTGGGCGAATGCACAAACTGCGAAAGAAAACCAATCATACCAGGAAGCCCTTCCTGTCACAGCCATCTGTGCTCGAAAGTCTGGCTACCCTACATGAACAGTTTATAATAGTGCCCACTGATAAAGCCTCAAATAACATAACCATCATATGTAAGCACCATTACATTAACTGTCTCCTTAATGAACTTGGAAATGAAGAAAATTCAAATGGTGCAACTTATAAGGCCAGTATGTTATCTGAGGAAGAAATATGCCAAAATCACCAATCCGTACTTCGCACATTTGGCTTGTATTTAAAATCTGAAGACATGGCCATTCCTCTTCTGTACTGGATTCCTAAACTCCAAACGACAGATATATAGCAGGGTCTAGCAAATGCACCACCAAATCTTTGTCTCAAAGCCTAACCATCATCCTGACCACCATCAAGGAAGGACTTTCATTATACTGTCAAAAGGTATTTGAGACAACTGGTATTAATCATATGTGGATTCTGAAGAACTCAAAAGATTTACTTGAAATCATCCAGTCTCAGTCCAGATCAACATTCACATCTTTCAACCCTGTACACAACAAGCTTAAGGAAAAGCTACATTATTTAATGAATGAGGAATTTGTTACTAAAACTGGTGAACGGAGATATGAATATATAACTATCTTCAATGGATCTGGACAATTTGTTAAGACTGCAAGTGAATCGAGACAGAATTAAACATAGACCGACATATGTGCAATGCTGGACTTCCTAACTGACAACATATATGTTCGATTTGGGGATAGAACATACAGACAGGATGTGGGTATACCCATGAGCATTAATTGTGCTCCATTACTCGCCGATTTGTTTCTCTATGCATATGAATCAGATTTTCTAACTAATCTGGTTAAGTCAAAACAAATGAATCTTGCTAAAAGGTTTAATTTTACATTTCACTACATTGATGATCTTATATCATTCAATAATAACAAGATCACAGATTACCTTTCATTGATTTACCCACCAGAGTTGGAAATAAAAGAAACTACAGATAGTGAACAATCTGTTTCATACCTTGATCTATACATAGAGATTCAGAACGGCGACGCACTTCACACTAAGCTGTATGATAAAAGGGATGACTTCAACTTTCCAGTCGTCAATTTCCAATTCATGTCGAGCAATATTCCTTCTGCTCCAGCTTTTGGTGTTTAAATTTCACAACTTCTGAGATACCGCAGGGCATGCACATCATATGCCGATTTTAAAGACCGACATACCATTCTGGTACAGAAGTTGTTTCATCAGGGTTATAACATTCAAGGACTCCCGAAGGCTTTCAAAAAGTTCTACGGTCGACACTGTGAGGCCATCTCACGATATGACCCATGTCTGATACAATACCCTATTTTGACCTTCTACGTACATTTTCATCTTTTTGGTAAAAATGGTGTAGACTTTACATAGGTGCTGTGGGTTGCGCTCATGACGGGTGCCACCGGTGGGGCAGGATATGCTCACCTTTCGCGAACACCTGATAGCATCACCTTTTTCATGGTGATTCATGAGTGCATGCCATCACAGTCCTATGTATTCCATTGGTCTCTATGCGAGTGTGCATGTGCGGACTGGGAGGTGCAGGAAGGATAAAATGCACACTGCCGGTCCCCCTGTTAGCAACTCACTCCATAGTGGATCATGGAAACTTATCACGACCTTGTACAGAACGTCCTCTGGACTCTGCCTTGTGCAGGGATACGATTTTGACTGTGCCATGATTTTGTCGTTTAGATGTGTTCACTTCCATCTTGAAGGACATTGTAGATGAAACTATTCCTAAGACTTCGGCAGTGTCAAAGCGTTTCAATAAACCATGGATTAATGGTACATGTAAAGATGCATTCAAGGAGCAAAACAGGTTGCTTGAGAGGTTCAAACGTGAACCTACAACAGACAATCTGGATGCATTTCGTATTGATAGGGCTAAGGCTCGCAGAGAGATTAGACAGATTAAGAAATAATCTTGGAGAACCTTTGTATCCAAGTTGAATGAATGAATGAATGTTTAACGACACCCTAGCACGAAAAATAAATCGGCTATTGGGTGTCAAACTATGTTAATGTAAATAAATAAAGTGATGATCAACATCAATATAAAAATGCAAGGTTTAAACGAAAACAGTGTAAAAAACTGTACAAAAACACAAATATCACAGTTTTACGGACACTGAATTTTACTCAAAATTTCAATGTTGTGCTGTACTGGCCATCCAAAAAGAGAATGTTACACCCCTGCACCACGGTGATGTTACAGCACGCGCAGTTGAAATTTCTGGGGGTTATATTTGACAGGAAACTATCTTTTGTGCCCCATCTTAAATATGTTAAAAAGGGCATTAAAGCCCTCAATATTTTAAAAGTTATCGGTAATACAGAATGGGGAGCAGACCGCAAGGTTATGCTCCGTCTGTATAGATCTTTAATTAAATCAAAACTTGTCTATGGATGCATTGTGTATGGGTGGGCACGCAAGTCTTACTTTCAGCTGCTAGATCCTATACACAATCAGGGACTTAGGCTTTTGTCTTGGTGCGTTTAGATCATCTCCTGTAGAGAGCTTGTACGTTGATGCACAGGAACCTTGTTTGGCTGCTAGACGTTCAAAGCTTTCTCTGCAGTACGCAACCAAGTTAAAATCATTACCATCACATCATACACATAATGCGGTGTTTGATAACAAATATATGAAATAGTTTGATGCCAGGCCTAATGCTATTCGTACCTTTGATCTTCGCATTAAGCGTTTTTTATCGCTTTCCAGCATTGATTTATCAGACACTTTGGAAACTCCTTCATATTTTGTTTTACCACCTTGGTGTATTACACCACCTAAGATTGTGTTTGCTGTTTCGCATCTGCAGAAAGATCGTACAGATGCTGTGATATATAAGCAATTGTTCATGGAAATTAAAGACAAGTACTGTGTACACATACATATCACGTGATGGGAATTATGTGGCTTGTGCTACAGTCTTTCCATCAGACACTATCCTTTCCATGAGACTGCCTGACTCGGCATCGGTCTTTAGTGCTGAGGTTTGGGCAGTCATTAAAGCCTTAGTCGAAATGAAAGACTCACTTGCATCCAAATTTATAATTTTTACAGACTCACTTCCGTGTCTCCAATCTCCGTGTCTATTGCCAATAAAGATGTTGTTATGTTGTTGGGTGCCCAGCCATGTTGGTATTACGGGTAATGAAAAGGCAGATTCTGCTGCCAAGTCTGCTTTTGATTTGCCTCATGCCAGGGTTGGTGTACCGTATAGTGATTTTAAACATGGCATTAACCAATTTATCTTTTCGACTTGGCAACATGATTGGGACGGTTCGGTTGCGAACAAGCTTCATTATATCAAGCCAGTCTTGGGAGAGTGGCAGTCCTCCTATATACAGTGCAGGAAGGATGAAGTTGGGTTTTTTTGGTTTGTTTAACGACGCACTCAACACATTTTAATTACGGTTATATCGGCGTCGGACATATGGTTATGTCGAGAAAAAAACCCAGTGGTCAGCTGACGGGGATCGATCCTATTGTCTTGTGTCGTTCCCGCATCGGTCATACCTATTTGACCCATTAATTTATCTTGAAGAAAGATCCTCCACCTCAGTGTGTGCACTATCAGTGCGCCACATTTTTTTGGAGTGTCCTCATCTAAAAGGTAAAAAAAAATGTGATGGAATCATTTCGATTCCATCCATAAGTTTTATTGCAATTTTTACGCGATACTGAATTTTATTCAAAATTTTAAGTTGATATATCTGTGATATTTGTATTTTTGCACAGTCCTTTACACTGTGTTTTTGTTTAGATTTTGAATTTTTATCTTGATGTTGATCATCACATGGTTGTTGCATTTACCAAAGTTTTTACACCCAGTAGCCGATGTATGTTTCGTGCTGGGGTGTCGTTAAACATTCATTCATTTGGAATACCAAACCTAGTTACTGTGTGATCCAAAACATTTTATTTGAACTACGATCTAGGGAATTCCATAACACGTTTAATTTTTAAAAGTTAGAACATTTCCTGGTTTATAAGTTAGACAATTACGGCAAAATGTTCCAGTTCAAAAAAGTAACTGTGTAACCTACAACATCGGATAAAAATAAAACCGCTCAATATTTTAGCCTGATGTTTTGTACATGTTACCAGTGAACGCACCGCCACATAATCGCTGGGTCAATGCCGTATTTGTACGTGCAGTTTGCTTCTGGGACATGAAAATGTTATTCACGTTTTTTTCTCCCAAAATGTTACTGTTTCAAGTTTTTGTCGGGTCATTTCATGCCAACCGGGGGTACAGAAAAGCAGGTTATTTCTGTTGAAAATTGTAGCAGAGCAATGCCCAGACTAAACGAAAATGACCGCCTTCGCGCAATTGGCATGATCCAGGCTGGTATGTGCCATCGCGCTGTCGCTACGCAATTTGGTGTACACATAAACAGTATTCAGGCTTTGTGGAGACGTTATCAACATGTTGGTAATGTCAGAGACCGTCCACGCGTGACGTCACGACAGCAGGACAACGACATCAGACTCGTGCACCTCAGGAATCGATTCCAAACGGCAAGTCTGACAGCGCGGACCATTCCTGGATTGCATGCCATTAATCCCAGAACTGTACGGAATCGATTACGTGAACATGGTATCCGTCCGCGACGCCCGGCTGTCCGTTCAGTTTTGCTAAGACGTCATCGTGTAGCACGTTTGGCTTGGTGTAGAAGACACTTGCACTTTAATCGCCGTGACTGGGCGGGTACACAGTTTACGGACGAGTCCAGGTTTCACTTGGACAGCAGCGACGTGCATTTGGCAGAGGCAGTGTCATGATTTGGGGTGGCATCACGTCAACTGGACGAACACCTCTTGTGGTCATCGAATGAATGAATGCTTAACGACACCCCAGCACAAAAAATACATCGGATATTGGGTGTCAAACTATGGTAATGGAAATAAATAAGGTGATGATCAACATCAATAGAAAAATACAAGATATAAATAAAAAACAGTGTAAATACAAATAAAAAGATCACGGATACTGACTTTCCTGAGTTTTCTGCAATATTTTAAGATGTTATCGACTAATAAAATAGTTCTACGATTAAACTTACATATTATATATATTTTCTTGCTAAGAATATTAGTGGCTTTATATTAAACGTGCTTCTGATCGTTCTAATATTTGTACTAAGTTAATTTCCTAAAAGTATTTTTTCGTACGTACGAAATTATTTGAAGACGGAATCCAGTTTGGGCTTCTTACAAATATTAAGACGACTAGAAACAGATTGAATATACAGACACTGATATTCTAAATAAGAAAATATATTTAATATGTAAGTTTAATCGTAGAAATATTTTATTTGTCGGAAATATATTACAATGCAGCAAACTCGGGAATGTCCCTTTAAGTTGTGCTGTATTGGCCATTCTCTAAGAGAATGTTACACCCCTGCACCACGGTGAGGTTACAGCACGCGCAGGGGTGTGGTCATCGATGGCTGTACGCTACCGTGACGACATTATTCAGGCTTACGTCATCCCATTTGTGCAAGGACAGCAACGTCACATCACGCTTCAGCAAGACGATGCTAGACCTCACGTCGCCCGGGTGGTAATGGATTTTCTAGCACAACAGAACATCGATGTGTTGCAGTGGCCTGCGGTCTCACCCGATCTTGCACCAATCGAGCACGTCTGGGATGAGATGCAACGTCGTGTACGTGCACTGCCTAACCAGCCGCTGACGTTAGTACAGATCTGGAACAGCATTCCCCAGGCATTATTCAACAATTTGGTAGGCTCTATGAGGCGACGGTGCCAGGCCTGCATCGACGCAAACGGTTGCCATACGCGCTGTTAACTTTGTGAACCTTTTTTTTACCCCCCCCCCCCCCCATGTCTTTCATCCCCAATACCAATGGAATGACGGATGCTGTGACATTTTAAACGAATTGACGTTATGCTTAATTGCCTAATAAATAATGCTATATGATAATTTTATCGTTTTATGTCTTGAAATTATGTTTTTATCAACATGATAAACATACACAGTTACTTTTTTCCACTAGTATAGATTCGTAGTAATGTGGCTATATATACTTCCACCGTATAATGTATATTTGAATTTTATATAAACGATCACCGTGTATAGAGACTTGGCAAACGGAGGCCGGCTATACATATGGCAAATAATTAAAAAAAAAAATTATTAATTTTATAACGAAAATAATTGCGAATATGCTGAAATAAACATTCAGAACATGAATTCACCATTTATTATTATTATTATTATTATTATTATTATCAAAGTATTTTGTCTGGTTCGCAAGAGAATGACCAATACAGCACAAATTGAAATTTTAAGTAAAATTCAGTATTCGTAAAATTCTGTGATATTTGTATTGTTTGCACCCTTTACACTGTGTTTTGTCTAAATCTTGAATTTTTATATTTATGTGATTTACTGTTTACCCCATTACCATAGTTTGACATTCAATAGCCGATGTATTTTTCGTGCTGGAGTGTCGTTGACAATTCGTTCATTCATTTGATTAGTCGAATGAAAGGTTAGCTGGATGAGTTCCAACGGGCTGCTGTTAGATCCATATGTAATAGTGGAGCTAATATTATTTAGATTGAATTATTACTTAACCCAGTTGAATCCAGTTCTACGTGCAGGGACAAGTTCATCCTTTCGTTTGTGCGTGTGTGCATGCACGCTAATCTTGCATTTGTACAGCCAAAACTCTCCCCTCTCCACCCCAAAAAGGTATAGTTGGCTAATAATACTTGTGTATTAATATTATTATTATTATTATTTTGATAGTTCTGTACCGACAATATTACGCTATTCATATGTCTATGGAAAATGTACACAACAGGGCCGCTAAATCCATGTACCCCTCCCCTCCCCTCCCCTCCCCTCC
>JAECMU010037218.1:881-16519 GCA_016106625.1 Dracogyra subfuscus
CAACCCATGTAAAGTAATGTTCTGCTCAACTGATAGTTTTTTTTTGGGGGGGGGCTTCACACAACCCATGTAAAGTAACATTCAGGAACCTAACTCACTAAACTTTCTCAACTTTGCGATCTCGCAGTGCAATGCTAAAAGACTTGCAAATTAGGCCCCTGCTCAGCTAATAGTTCTTTGGTGTGGGAGGCTTCACACAACCCATGTACTTATAGTTACCTCTTCATTGACAGTCAATCCCTTCAGTTTGGCGTGCTCCCTGTCACAGCGATGTAATTTGTTGTCGAATCCTAATTTCGGTGGAAAGAGTCGGTCATAGGTGGACTCAGGGTGCCGGATCTGTAAAATAGTAAAAACAATATATACACTATTATACAACAGTGAAAAACATTAATCTGCTCAAATTCAATAAAGTACTTTTAGCTACAAATCAAATGTATATATTGTCATATAATTCCTTGTTGGGTCAAACAAATGTTTTTTCATAAACTCTTCTGACGAAAATGTATAGAATTTATAATACTATGCGATAGGCCTACACTTTTAAAGTTGTGCCATTTTTTTTTTAAACGCCGGTACCATATTTTGATACGGTTAAGCTTTATACTTATTTTATACCTTATTTGGGTTTGCTTATATATATATATGTGAGACCTATTAGTATGATGATGAATACTGTAGTTACAATATTATTACACGTCCAAGTTAAGTTTTAAAACCCGTATCCAAGGACAACAAACCATATCCATGGCGTTTCCTGACTCTTATGTACCTTTCCTACGGAATTAAATACTGTTCTTTCTGGTGGGTTATCACGTTTGGTAGGCACAAACGCAAATGCTGAAAGTTCACACGCACGTCCTTTCAATGTGTAGTCGGCGGTGTCCGTTTTAACGTGGATCGTTTCTACACCCTCCATTTTGTAAATAATTGTAGTTGTTGTTTCATCCACAGGTTTCCTCCTTTTCTAGTCGGAGACCTTCCTCTTGGCTCTACGTGACAAGTTAAACGTTTGTTTTGTTTAACACCACTAGAACACGTTGATTTATTAATCATCGGCTGTTGGATGTCACATATTTTGGTAATTTTAACATATAGTCTGAGAGAGGAAACCCGCTAAATTTTTCCATTAGTAACAATGGATATTTTATATGCATCACCCCACAGATAGGATAGCACACGTGTACCATAGCCTTTGATATAACAATCTTTGTGTACTGGATTTGAACGATAAATATCCCAATCGGCCCACCAACGGGGATTGATCCCAAACCGACACACATCAAGTGAGCGCTTACGACTGGGCTACGTCTTGCCCCTCTTAGTAATAATTAAGCAACACTAACATAGAATCAAAGATCCACGAAAATTAATTGGTGGATTAAATGAAGAAAATAACATGTTTGTCAATACACAAGGTAGAGCACACATATGAAAAGTCTATACTATACCCAGAGTAAACCGCTAGGAGGGAAATAATTTGGTACCAGTATTAAATTACAAAAGTTGCATGTGCTGAGGTAGGAGTTACAACAACAAACACAAATTTTAAAAAAGAATTTGCTCAATCAAATTTCCTTTTTTGTACAAATAGTTTTCGTGGGAGTATGGCTCGAGCCTTCCCCCGAAACTTTGCTTGTCAGTCTAGACCACTGCCCACTGCATAACTTCATGAACACGAGCCTGTTTAAATGTTATTTTTAAGGGTAAGCCTATGTTTAAAAAAAATCATTTTTTTTAGTGTTTTTTTTAAAGTTTATTTTATTATTTTAAAATATATCCATATTGGTCTCATTCTGTTTTCATAATTATATGTAGGTCCTCCGGTTACAAAATAAAACAGCCAGAATAATTAAAGTTACATTCTCTGGTTACAATATTATAACATCGAGCATGTACAAATATGAAATACTGGCTCAAATGTAATTTTCAAAAACTCATGTGTGTTCACTATGAACGGATATCGTCAAAAGTATACGCTCGAGATTCGTCGTCAGTGCCACCATTTTGGCAAAGTACAAACGACAGCCTGTTGTCAGTTTCAGTTAACACGTGTGCTTACCGATTACAAATTGTAGGGTTCGTCTCCAAAAATTAAAAGAGAAATCTTGGGCTGTACGAAGAACGTTCGGTTGAGGATACGGTATTAGAGTCTTTCGTTAAAACCAGTTTGATCTTGACAACGTATTATCGACAATCGTACCTTCCTATTTCAGAATTAATATTTATAAAGTGTTAGTAGAACTTTCAAAGTTTAGTTTGTATACTAGTAACACATTAATCATGTATATAGTTTTTAATACAATATACCAAAGTAGACAATGAACGTTTTCATTTCTTAATTTTACGTGTTAAAATTAAATTCAAATAAATATTCTTTCGTTTAGAAAGGGTAAAGTTAGGATGTGTGTGTTTAACAACATCAAAGTCAGAGCATATTCATTTAATAATCATTCGACGACATACAACCGTAAATAAAATGTGTTGAGTGCGTCGTTAAATAAAACATATCCTATCTGCTGTTGAATGTCTAACCTTTGGTAATTTTGACATAATCTTAGAGAGGAATCGGGTGCATGTGCATCTTAAGCGGCGGTGGTTACTCTGGAACGACTCGACTTTGTCTTGTGGTGTTGTACTGTGCCCATACAAACGATATGGTCTGACCGGCCTCGGTGGCGTCGTGGTTAGGAAATCGGTATACAGGCTGGTAGGTACTGGGTTCGGATCCCAGTCGAGGCATGGGATTTTTTAATCCAGATACCGAATCCAAACCCTGAGTGAGTGCTCCGCAAGGCTCATTGGGTAGGTGTAAACCACTTGCACCGACCAGTGATCCGTAACTGGTTCAACAAAGACCATGGTTTGTTCTATCCTGTCTGTGGGAAGCGCAAATAAAAGATCCCTTGCTGCCAATCGGAAAGAGTAGCCCATGAAGTGGCGACAGCGGGTTTCCTCTCAAAATATGTGTGGTCCATAACCACGTCTGACGTCATATAACCGTAAATAAAATGTGTTGAGTGCGTCGTTAAATAAAACATTTCTTTCTTCTGATATGGTCTGTCTAGAGAAGTTAAAGTGCCTTGCCACAGCTTATCGAGTTGCCCCTGCTTGCTATCTCCAATTGCATTATTGCGTTGAGCTGACGTCAGTCTTGACATTATTGACTTACCTAGTATCGTTATGCGGTCTGTTTGCATCATTGATGATGAGGCCTTTTATGCCCCACCAACGGAGGATTCGACATGCAAAGTTACAAGTTCATGATGCACGTGCTTCTCTGAGGATTGCACAATCTAATTAAAATTAGCCCTACTATTACATGTGGATCTAACAGCAGCACATTGGAGCTCATGTCCAGTTGACCTTTCATTCAACCAATCAAAACCTTACTTGCAAAATCATGCCAGTGATTTAAAAATAAAATCTTTTTATACTGCACTTTTCCCCGGGATTTTTCATTGTTGACATAGACCAACAAGTTCGCCTATTGCATAAATAGTCTCGCCCGATCATTTTAAATGTTTTACAAGATGGAGATGTCATGGCGACCATACGGCGATTATGGCTTTTCTACGAGGACGAGTGCATCCAGTGCCCTGCCAGCAATTTCTGCGGAATTTAGGTGGATGTAGGTGGTTATGGGCACATGTCTGATGCTCAGATTTTCAATGTGTCCGAGCTGAAGGAGTGCTTAGAGGAAAATATCATCGGCTTTCATGCGGCAGACCCACTACCACAGACCAATGCCGTATTTCATCCTGGGTGATGATGCCTTTGGGCTTCGCACATACCTCATGAAACCCTATGCACAGCGCCAGATGACGAAGGAGAAGAGCATCTTTAATTACAGACTGTCGAGGGGTCGTTGCATCGTTCAGAATGCATTCAGAATCCTGGCACAGCGCTGGCAGATCCTCCTCACTACGATGCAACACGACCCTGAGACAATCGCTATCATCGTGGAGGCCTGCGTCATTCTGCACAATCTGATGCGAATGCGAAACCCTGCTCTCCAGAATACTGCCATAGACGCAGAGAATGACAACCATCAAAATATACCCGGTTGATGGCTGACTACGGCAAACATGCATAATGTGGACAATAGGAGGGGTCCCAATCGAGACAGCACTGCGGCAAAGAAACAACGGATGTACCTGAAGTTGTATTTCAACTCTGCAGCTGGTTCGGTGCCCTGGCAGGACCGCATGATCCGAGTGCTAGCGTGACATGACATGAACAATTGGCAAACATATGAACAGTGCCCATATGGAAGTGGAAGTACCCATTATCTTAATTATCGAGTGCTTACAGCACAACCCTGGTATGTCCATTTGGCAAGTTTTAGGTTTGCAAGTGCTCTGAAAATTCGGGATTTTTAAATATCAGTTTTTAATGGGTTACTGTTATATAACATTCGTATCTGCAAGGTGAATTATTTTCCCACCATGGCATTTAGAATGAGTTAATTACGAAAACAAAAGTTGCAAAAATCAGAAAATCGTACATTTTAAACATATCAGGGTTGTGTTCTAAGCACTCGATATGTTTGTATGTGTGTATGGAATAAACATGTGTACACATGGGATGTTTTATATTACCATGTTATAAACAGAAATGACGCACTCAACACATTATAATTACGGTTATATCGGCGTCGGACATATGGTTATGTCGAGAAAAACCCCAGTTGTTAGCTGACGGGGATCGATCCTCGACCGACCGCGCATTAGGCGGGCACTGTACCACTGGGCTATGCTGCTAAACAGAAATGAAACTTGTTCTTTTTATTTTTAATAAAAGTGTTGATAAATTAAACTGTTTACATGTCAGGTCCCAGTCCCATCCTTACTCTATTAACTCCCACCAAAACTACTGTAAAAAGTGGCCAAAGTGTTTTACTGGGGGAAAAAATAATGTGGGAATAGGTTTAATATAAATGTATTTATTTATTTATTTATTTATTTCACAAGTTATTTCAAGGGGTGAACATTTTAAGTTTAACTTAATTTTAATAAAATAAAATAAAAACAAGCAATTCCAGTTTCCAACAAATAAGGACAGGCTTTTATTATTTATGGTATGGAAAGCTGTGATGACATTTAAAAAGCGTATGTACTGCAGTTCATATAATGGCACAAAATTATATTACACACTCCATGTGTGTTTCGCGCAGTGTTATTACTTTTTGTCCTTAACACAATCGCCAGAGTCGTCCAACCCGATACTCTCTCTGACATGGCTTGACAAGTTGAATGAAGTTTACCCTTCGTGGGCAGGGGCGCTGCTGATGGGTGTGGCAGATAAGGTGGATGAAGCAGCCCTACTGACCATCGTCGTCCTCTGCATCAGCTGCAGTGGAATTATCTGGCCCTGCTCCCAGCCGGGATCCTGCGAACCCCCCACACACTGGCCCTGCTGGACGATTGTAGGCCACTGTTGAGGAGGCTGCCACATGGTGCTGGCGGACGAAGTGCTGGGGTAGGCTTGTTACTGCTACTACTACTGGGCTGGATATTGCTGTTGTTGCTGCTGATGCTGCTGAGCGACAGGATGGAGAAGCTCTTCACTTTTTTCCTGGTATGTGTACAACAGGCTCGAACATTCTCTCTGGAACTTCCGTCAGTGACAGATGCAGGCCTACCATCACTTCCTTCGCCCAGTCAGCGTAAGCAGTCTTCTCCGTGGTCTTGGGGGAAGCCAGCATCTCCAAGACTTTCGTCTGGAATGCAATGGACTGCTTCCCCCCTAGTGACGATGTCACTCAGCAGTCGCTCCTCCTCCTGGTTGACCTTGATAAAAGATACTGATGACCTCCGGGAGAACGACTCCAGCCGCTGCCGAGAGGTTGTTTCGGTTGGGGTGTTCGCTCTGACTACGCTAGCCTCCGACTGGTCCACGTCCACGACCTCAACGGATGCTGCACCAGCTATCTTCTCCTTCAGCTATAAAAAAAAAATAGGCAAAAAACTAATCAATTAGTTATTGGAAAACTAAGTATTCTAATCATGATAATGGAGGTAAGAAAACATGAACACAATAATACTGCCATTAACAATAACTAATAACAGGAAAATTTACATTCAGTTTGTACTTACACTCACTGTCGTCAGCCAAGCAAAATTCTAGAGAATCCTGTCAAGTCGCTGGTGCCGTCCCCGGATTTCCTGTGCACCAGGCGAGTATAGCGGGTGCGGACTGACCTGTACCAGGTATTTAGGATGGAAAGGTTGTGTGACCTAGAAGTGGCCCTGGAGGTGGACGGACTGCTCGACTGAGATCCGCCTCGGAGACTGAGGCGTCTTCTCCCCTGCTTCCTGAGGCGATGGCGGTGGACTGACTGCATGGCTCAAAACTCTGTGGCGTCCTCTTTCCTCGGTGTTTACCCCTGGTCATCTTGATGTGTAGAGACGAGCGAAAACTGACGACGGTGTTTGAATGTAGCGGCATTTTACACTTCGCACAAACACAGTACGAACGTTTGGGGACGCCGTCCGCGCAGTATGTATGCCGTGGGTGCGCAGTGACAACACCTAGCACGCCGTGAGCGTGCAATCGATCGCCAACTAGAACTCTAAGGGAACGCAGTTGCATGCCATGACATCTCCATCTTGTGAAAATTTAAAATGATATGCAACGATTTTCTGCATTTTTCTGCGATTGCGGTAGTGTGACAGGGCCTTTAGGCCCCTGGAGTGTCAGAATGATTAAATTCAAAAGGTTGTTTCTCCTCGCACGATGACGAACACTGATCGCCCAGGTAAATAAGTAAGTAAATAATCACACCAAAAAAATCCGGGTGTTTCTGATACTAACTCCTTCGGACTACCAGTAAGTAGAGTGGTATCTTTTTTTCACACTTGGTCATGTAAAATGTATTTTCCACTGTATCTACAAATCTGCATGACACTGTAATCCAACATTTTCAAATCATCTGAGACAAGTATATACCAATGTTCACGATCTTAAATGTGTTGAACTGTCCAACATTCCAATGATTCGTCAATACTCTCAATTATCAGCTGGGCCTATCGTCAACATTCTAGCGAGCGTCAAACGATGACATAAATAAAAAGTCTGATGTGCGTCAAATGGTCACATCAAGACTCGAGTTCCTAAACATTTGGATAAGAGATAACAGACAGAATGTAGAGAGATGCTAAGCAATAGTTTTCAGCCGAATTGCTACACATCTACTCGTCATTTTTGTTCATATTGTCTATTTTATTGCATCTCGAATTATTTGTGAAAGGGATTAAGTGGAGTGGCCACACATCAATCACTCACTTGGGTAAGTTAAAAAACATTAACCATGTGTTCTACCCATTTTGAATATACATTATTTTAAACTTGGGCTTTTATTGGTACAATTCCACATTTGAAGAGTCTCTTGGCCAAGGCATTTTACCGGTACTTTATCCATCACTCCCGTAACAATTTTTCAAAACAAAACGGATCATACACTCGCTGGTTATATTAGCACCATTTACTGGACAAGTTACTTGGGCTATTTGTTTCTCTGTATTTTAAAACCAAGATCCTATAAATTAATATTTTGCCATAAATGGCTTCAAGTAGTCCCACAACCACAATATCCATATCAAAGGCCAAGATACCACAAACACTGGATGCAATCTGATTAAACTTCGCTCTACTGGGTCTACCAGTAGATCTAACAGCATTGGGTGGACTCCCATGTCCAGGTGACATTTCATCTATAAATAACAACTTAAATATCGATCAATTACACTTCGCCTTTTATAGTGTTATTCAATAGCATACAAATTCTAAAAATATCGGGATAGACTATTTATGCAATAGACAAACTTGTTGGTCTATTTCAACATTGAAAAAACAGGTGGGGAAAGTGAGGTAATAAACTCTGGATTGTATACTAGTATAAACAGATTTTATGACTATACCATCACATTTAAAAAAAAATATATATAAAATTGTATATTGCAATCCGGCATACTTCGTAATT
Source organism: Dracogyra subfuscus (assembly GCA_016106625.1). NCBI lineage: Eukaryota > Metazoa > Mollusca > Gastropoda > Neomphalida > Peltospiridae > Dracogyra > Dracogyra subfuscus. The sequence continues at coordinate 8,866 of JAECMU010037218.1, forward strand.
CACCCGAATAATTTCGTGTACTCTCGGCATAATGCGGGGAAAGAAATATATAATCTTCAGTTGGCAGTGTGTAGGGTATGTGCTTATGTCTGCATATAAAGGAAGGAACGTTTTTATTTAACTACATATTCAATACATTTTAAATACAATTTATATGGTCTCGTTATATGGAACAGTCAGACAAATGGTTCAGCACCACACAAGTGAAAGAGTAAATATGCTGGTGTCAGGCAAAATGCTTCTTTTTTCCCATTAGCACCAGTGATATTTCATATATATCATTCCACAGACAGGATGAAACTGCAAATGAAGATCTATATATACCTTTTAGGTTTAACTGCCTGGATTAATATAAAAATAGATAAATAAATTCATCATCTACTGCAAACTTGCAATCCTGCTATTGTACTAAAGGCAGTCGTTAAAGTAAACAATGCCGATATTGATCATTATAAAACATTCATACTTTTTTTTTTTTTTAATGACACCACAAATTTATTAACCGTGGCCTATTTGATGACAACCCACTACATTTCCCCATCAGTAGCAAGGGTTTGTTGATATGATCATCAGCTTTGACTAGTTGATTTGGCTTCCATTTTTGTGAAAGACCTGGTTGGCCGAGAGGTCAAGGTCTTGGGCTGTCGAATGTTGTGAATTGGTACAGTAGGTTCAAATCCTACAAACTGATACTTTGTTTTTAAATATATGTGCCATGCCACAGGCAGGACAGGTCACACCATGGATTTTAATACACCAGTTGAGCACTGGCTTAAAACATTTTTTAAAATCGATGGTTATAAATTTATCAATATCAAAAAAACACAATGACTTTTTAAAGAATCTAAAAAGTAATAGGAATTCTAATATAATTTTCATATAAGCCTTGTTTCCACTGGTTAATTTTCGTGATAAATCAGACAATAGATGTACGCTGTTATGGGCAACCAGCATTTAACAGTGACAAAATGCCAAGAACTCGTCTGATATGCTGTCACTTAGCCTCATGTGTGGGGTTTTCTTTAGTATATTAATTCCACATCTTCCATTATATTTAAACGTTGACATAAATGTTAATTCTTTTTACTAACTTCAGATGTCACTATTTTGTTATTATTTCGTGCCATTTAAATTTTAATACTTCGTTTGCAGCAATGAACTTGCACCCACCCACCCACCCCTAGTAAGGTCCGGTCACCGATCGATCGCAGCAGTCACCAGCGTGTGTCTTGTAGTCTGCCCTTCTAGTTTGTGTTCTCAAAAGGAAAACAAAGAAAGAAATGTTTTATTTAACGAGGCACTCAACACATTTTGTTTACGGTTATATGGCATCAGACATATGGTGAATGACCACACAGATTTTCAGAGGAAACCCACTGTCGCCACTTGATGGGCTACTCTTATGTCAATTAACAGCAAGGGATCTTTTATTTGTGCTTCCCACAGGCAGGACAGCACAAACCATGTACGCAAGTGATTTACGGAGCACTCACCCAGGGTTTGGAATCGATATATGGATTAAAAATCCCATCCCTCGACTGGGATCCACACCCAGTACCTACCAGCCTGTAGACGGATGGCTAACCACGATGCCACCGAAGCCAGTGTTCTCAAAAGGATGCAATCAGGTTCATCAGAAATAATTATATCACAATCTGAAATACCTTATTATTGTTTAGAACATACTTTTTGGGACAATAAACTGATAAAGAAGACAGGTGGAAATGACTTGATTTTTTAAAATGCAATTTTAAACACTAACTGCTTTAAAACATTGTAAAATTTTGAAGAAAAAAAAAATAGCCAACAAAAATGTTTTTCAGTGTATCCTGTATTACAATTAATGACTACAATACCAATAAATTTGCCTTTGGTTCGCTCCTAAGTCAGTGGTGTTATGTGAGGAAAACAGAAAAAATAATAATTACATCATACTTTTTTTTAACTACAAGCGTTTTCATTGAATATCTAAGTACCGGTAAGAAGACTAGATAATTAGGTTTTGAAAAATTGTAGATTTCTTTAATAAAAACACAGTAAAACTGCTTACAGATACTACTCCTAATAGGTGTAGTATTAGAATAGGGATAATATCACTGTTTTGTTGTAAACTATAAGGATTATCACACAAGTTTATTTGTGATAAATCCTTAGTTAACAACGAAACACTGATATTATCCCGAAATTTTTTTAATGATACTCAACACTCAACACATTTGTATTTGTGCACCAATTCTTTGTACCGTCCCCCATCCTAAACTGTTCCTCAAAACCAGGTATATCTTAGGCTATACATGCTGTCCTGTCCGAGATAGAGAATTAAAAATATCATTGTTGTTATTATGACCAAAACAATTTAGCAGGCCTTCTCAAGATTATTAGTGAGAATAATGCAGTGTTTGACATACAACAGCGGATGATTTATAAATCAGCATGAGGAGAGAAGAAACCCCTGCTACTATTCCATGGGCTACACTCTTAAATTAAGTAGCAAGAAATATTTTATATGCACCATCCCAGACAGGATAGTACATACATTTCTTTACATTTTCCATATAGCCAAGGCAGCTTTTGGGTCATTCCGTGTCAAATCACCCAATGGGTTAAACCCGACGGTCTCAGATTTTTATGAAACTTGGTATACTTGTTGATTGGGATCCCACAGCACCAAATCTGAAATTTTAAACCAATTGAACCAGTGATGTAGGAGACACGGCCCCCCAAATTTTGAGATTTTCAGCCAAAATTGGCGTGACCACCAACCTTTAAACCCTAATATCTCAGGAACTACTGGGCCAATCTTCATAAAATTGGTATTGTTGGAAAGGCAATGTAACAAGGATTCCAAATCTGTCATTATTTGAGGTTGGGGTACACTGACCGTTTGACCTTTGTTATGACCTTGAAATTGACCTTGTGGATCACGTGAAATTAAGATGACATTTCTTGAAATTTAATCTCCCACATGTTAACTAAAACATAAAAAAGTTTCAGAGGTGTAATATTTTTTGTTTAGCCACAATATAGATTTTAAAAAGGTATACCTGCACGGATGATTGATACAATGCATTGCAATGTACATTTTCTACATGTATAGACTTCTCGGAGACCCAAAACTCATCTTTGGAGTCAAAATCCACCCGACATATCTGAAGGAATGTCTGAAGGATATGAAAAGATGCCAAATGGCATGAAATATTCTACACAATCAGGCCCAAAGGGTTAACAGTAAGTGTGGCTGTCTGTGTTTGTAAATATCACCAAAACCCTACACTGATGGCCGAGGCATGTCTCAAGTCATCAGTTCATGATCTGATGAAGCTCTGTATTTGTTCAACTGAAAGTGAAAAGTGCATGACGAGGCATTGCAAGGATTGTCCTGGTCACTGAGTAACTGTGATGAGCTTTCTGACCTCGAGGAAGTTAGTTACCGGTACCTTCAATGGGTCAGTACTGACAGAACTAAGTTAGTCACTATAACTGAGTCAAAGGCTGACTTTATTGATAACTTTTCTGGTCAAGTTGTCAAGCTTACTCGGCATAGTTTTATTGCCAAAGCCCAAAATTTGTACATGATGGAGCTGAAGACCACCATGAGACCTCTGGATGATGTAATCCTGCAAGGTGATTTTGCAGAAAATTTCTCGTACATTGTTCAGGATGAGATTCAGAGTTTCCACTGGGAAAATAAACAGGCTACCTTACATCCTTTTGTGGCATACTGCAGATTGGCTGATGGAACCCTCGAACACCTTAACATTTGTTTCCTCATGTGAAAAAGATCCATTATTTCACCGATGGCTGTGCTGGACAGTATAAAAATAAGAACAATTTTGTTAACCTGTGCCATCATGAAGAGGACTTTGGATTGGAAGGTGAATGGAACTTTTTTGCGACAAGCCACGGCAAGCCTGTGATGGAATTGGGGGTACAGTGAAGAGGTTGCTGACAATGGCCAGTTTGCAGCGTCCCTACACAGACCCAATCCTGACCAGCGAGGCCATCATGGACTTCTGCATCAAGAGTATTCCAGGTATTCACTTTTTCAACATCACACCAGAACACATAGCAAAAGCATGAGTTGAAATTACAAGGGAGGTTTCAAGTGGCTAAAACGGTCAAGGGAACACAGCAATTTCACTGGTTAGTTCCAGTGTCAAAGTTAAAGATGCATGCCTACAAGCTGAGCCTGAACTCGTATCTGTCCAGGATTCTGAGGATGACATGACAGAGTTAGCAGAGGAGCCTCACATCGAAGCCAAGAAGCAAAACTATGTGTGTTGTCTGTATGACAATGAGGCATGGGTTGGGCTAGTTGAGGACATTTTCAGAAGAGCATGGAGACTTCTTCATTCGTTTCATGCACCCTCACGGACCTTCTAAGTTATTTCACTGGCCAAACGAAGAAGACACTTGTTAGATTAATGAAGGGGACATCTTCTGTGTTATTGATACACCTTCTATTGCATCTTCTCGACGGATGTACTCTCTGAGTGAAAAGGATAATGTTAGAATTGCAAGAGTATGGAGGAAGTGGGTGACCGAATGATTCTGTGACTGCTGAACTGGTGAGAAGGCAATGAGGGAAGTAGATTGATATCATATGACCATAGCAGGTAGGCCTACAATGTATTACTCAGTGTTCAAGAGAGATGGAGATTCCTAGCATCAGGAATTGGTCATTCAGGTTTACTTCATCATAACTAATCAGACGTTAATGACAGAAAACGTGTTATTTTCATGGACATGCAATTTTTGAATGCGTATTACTGCTAAACAAAAAATATTACACCTCTGAAACTTTTATATGTTTTAGTTAACATGTGGGAGATTAAATTTCAAGAAATGTCATCTTAATTTCACGTGATCCATAAGGTCAATTTCAAGGTCATAACAAAGGTCAAACGGTCAGTGTACCCCAACCTCCTCCTATCTGAAAAATAATGCTTTTCCAACAATACCAATTTTATGAAGATTGGCCCAGTAGTTCCTGAGATATTAGGATTCAAACATTGACGGCAACGCCCCTTTTTGCCAAAAATCATAAATTTTGGGGGGCCACATCTCCCATACCACTAGTCCGATTGGCCTAACATTTTGTATTTGGTGCTGTGGGATCCTAATCAACAAGTATACAGAGTTTTATAAAAATGGAATGACCCTTTTATAAACTACAACTAGACCCAAAATGTCTGGTATGTCTCAATATTCTGATTTAAGGTACTATTGTATTATTTCTGCTACAGATTGCACTGTAATACTTAAATAGCTAATGAAAAATATGAAAACAAGCCGACACACATGTCAAAATCAATGAGCGCTGACCAGAGACCAGCAAAATATATTGTTTTGAATATTTTCAAGTCTCGAAACCTGTCTTGTTACCAGGTGGAACTATAACTTTTATACAAAAGCATGCATGCAAGCACATACATCAGGCACACACACAAACGTTTTTAAAATAATAAATAAATAGCAAATGAAATGCACAAAAACCCATGACAAAAAACACAAAAAGGAAAAAAAAAAAAAGAGAGAAAAAGAAGCTGCTCATATGAAATTAGACATCCAGATGAACGAATAAAACAACAAGTATTTTTACTTTCATTTTGATCATGTATGTATTAAAATTGCCACAGTTCAAATATCTATTACTTCAAATATCAGTTCCTGGCAATTAACAGCAATTAAAAAATATATCTCAAAATCCAGTCAAGCAAACAATTGTTGCTTGTATTGTTTTTTATTATCTCCTACAAAGATCTTTCCTTTCCTTTGTTTAAAAGTCATCATCACCTGGGGTTTATTGTTTTCAATCCCAGTTTTATATATATATATATAAAAAAAAGATCACACAAAGTACTGTGTAACATTTTCACTGCTGATAACGGTAAAATCTATTGTCTTTCTCTTACAGAAATTTGTGGAAATTAGGTTGGTTAGATAATTCTTTACTGAATTGTCACTAGAAACTCTGCTAATCTTGCAGTTCTGTGCTCACCAGCATGTCCGTTAATCCGTAACTCGGATCTGGAGATGTTTGATCTATTAATTCATTCATTCACGAACTAAATACTGTTAACCGTCTGCTCAAGGCGCTGGCGTCGGGTGAAGCCATGTTGGAGACATTGTCAGAAATATCACAGACAGGATTTTCACGGGATACTTCCGCCTTGCTCAGGTGAGCAGAGACTGGCTAGCCATGATCAACATTTTAACATTGCGCGTCATCTTGTCGTTGGGGTGCTGAGAAATAAACACCTTCAGTTTTTGGCACATGTTCGACAGAACGACGGTCATATGTTCCAATGTGACTGGGTTCGACGTGTCCAGATTTAAAATGGCTTCCTCAAGGTATCTGGAAAACAATAGAAGACTATTTCAATTTTACGAACCAAATTTGTTTTTAAACCACTATGTAACAATAAATTTCCCAATAATAAACAATTCAATAATACTATCTGTGCATCACTAACTAATGCTAAGCAAATACAAGTTCAGAGATGTCTCATGTTGTACCAGAATAGAGGACTAGAAAATTTGATTTGTTTTCTCTGTGAATACTTAACCTGGCATTTTCCCTTACTTCAATAGCCCAATGATGATACGGGTATTACATATCAGTCAGTTATAGAACTACAACTAAAAAAGGAGAGGTGGGGGGTATGTGGATGCTAATGATTTTTCATAAGGATTAATCACTTTTCTAAGCTATTAGTTTCCAAGGACAAGAGAATTAATATTTCTTTATCTTTATTCCTTGTACATTTACCAAATATCCAATAAAGGAAGTGCAAGTGGCTGCTAATGATTTTTCATTCATGAGGATTACAAACATTTGTAGGCTATTAATTCCTCAGAGCAGTTGAAATCTTTCTCAACATATAAACCCTGTTGTCCATTTAATACACACACACACACACACACACCACACACCACACACCACACACACACAGACATATATGAAAAAACATTTGTATATGAAGGTAACAATAATTGAAATGAATGGCGATGACTCACTTGACTTTGAGTTCGATGTGTGATGAGAAGTCTGCCGACAGCTGACTGATGAGTGAGAGGAGAACGGGCTGAGCGAGTGGACACGGAGACGTCCCGAACACATCACTAGGGTTCACCGTCTCACACACAAACACAACCATTTCTAGATTCGACGCCGACAGGGCCTGCAATTGAATATATATATATTATTTTGCTTGACATAAGAAAGAAAAGTTAAAGTGTTTTTGAAGTAACAAAAATATACTATTTTTGTGTTCAAATTTAGAAAATAATCGGCTCAGAAATAAATAATCAGTAGTAGATTTCCTAGTATGAAAAAAAACAACGTGTTCTGTGGGACAGACTACAGACAAAATCAGTTCTTCAATGATTCCACTCACCTGTTGGAATGCTTCGTTCACATTGCCCACATGTACTAGACTGAGAAACAATTCCCAGGAGATTTACTTGCCTGTTGGAATGCTTCGTTCACACTGCCCACGTGTACTAGACTGAGAAAACACTTCCCAGGAGATTTACTTGCCTGTTGGAATGCTTTGTTCACACTGCCCACATGTACTAGACTGAGAATCACAATTCCCAGGAGATTTACTCGCCTGTTGGAATGCTTCGTTCACACTGCCCACGTGTACTA
>JAECMU010037218.1:16602-32960 GCA_016106625.1 Dracogyra subfuscus
GGAGATTTACTCACCTGTTGTAATGCTTTGTTCACACTGCCCACGTGTACTAGACTGAGAATCACAATTCCCAGGAGATTTACTCGCCTGTTGGAATGCTTCGTTCGCACTGCCCACGTGTATTAGACCGACAAACACAATTCCCAGGAGATTTACTCGCCTGTTGGAATGCTTTGTTCACACTGCCCACGTGTTCTAGACTGAGAATCACAATTCCCAGGAGATTAACTCACCTGTTGTAATGCTTCGTTCACACTGCCCATTCCTATGAGATTGAGAATAACAATTCTCATATAATTTACTTCATTGACACTGCCCATGCCTATGAGAATCGCTAGGAATGCTTTGTTGATAATGACCATGCAATTCTCAAATAATTTACTTACCTGTTGGAATGCTTCATTGATACTGCCCATGCGTACGAGACTGAGAATGGATGTCTTGATTGACTGGACAGGGTTGACCTCTGAGGCGATATGGACTGGTGTGGCCGCGCCGGACCGGACATAGTTCATGAACTGGTCGCTGATGTTGACACCATGCTCCCTTACTGCCACGCCCACCTCCTCCTTCACCACGGCACGCACGTGGCTCAATGTCTTCTCTTGCAGACTGAAACAATAGCAGTAAAGATGAAAGGTGTTACGCCTCCAAAAAAACCCTCAACAAATCCTTAAATTTTAAATCGATGGTCAAGTACAGAGATTGACCCTAGGGTTAGTGTTGCACAATGGTCTAAAATGATGACCGTCATTAAAAAATTAATGCAATGTATCGGCCGTTACCGTATTGTACGTTTTAGATGGAGAATATAGTAAAGTTTGGAAACACAGCGGTAGACCTAAAAACACTGTTCAGATGATTAAAAATCCAGATAACTCTCACCTCTACATCAAACAGGCCGCAGTGAACATCAAACAGGCCGCACCAAACATCAAACAGGCCGCATTAAACATCAAATGGGCCATATTAAACATGCTGCATTAAACATCAAATTGGCCACATTAAACAGGCTGCATCACACAGGCCACATTAAACATCAAACAGGCCGCATTACATTTACTGACACTAGTTTCAGAGATTTGCATCTTTTTTATTGTGTATCAAATTAATTTGGAGCTACTACAGGCTACCACAAAATATGAACTTGGTAATTAATTAATTAATAAATAACACCAGTCTCATCTCGCCAACCCTAACCCCTATTGCTGACATTGGCTACATAAACCTGAAGGGCCTGCTAATTGTAAAACATTAAAAACTCACTTAGCCAGTGTGTGCTGCAGCGTGGAAGCCAAGTCATTCTGAATGGTGCTTATGACATCGTGTTTGATCTGTTCCGATGACGACCTGAAGCTCTCAACCAATGACTGCAGCTCTTTAATGACAGGGTCCCGGGCCTCTTGCTGCCGCTGACGGGTGCGCTCTAAATGGGCTTCAAGTTGAGTTGTATCTGAAAGCACAAAGTAGAAATCTCAGGTCAGTAATAATATAAAATACTGGATATTTAAATCTGAATCGCCTCTATTTTTTTAGAAGTCAATTTGTAAAGGTGGGGAGACAAGGGGCATTGCCCTCCTAAACATTTTCAGGTTTTTGTTTTCGGTTATAGCATTTTCGAAATATAAGGATTAATAAATTAATGTCGGCAACAGTTAAAATTTTAACATACATTCTTTTGCTGGGCAGCTTTTCTTTGCAATTACTGTAAAACATGAAATTAATGTTGGTATAAAATAATGCGCCATCTCAACACAGCCAGGGCGTGCGCTACAACAGCTTGTTTTGAATGTGCACGTTAAACCCTATGACATGACATGACAACACAGCCGGAAATGTGTGTATTACTTAATGTTAAGACCTATGTCAACTGGTTTTTTTCAGTTAGCTTGCATGATTATCATAGTAACCAGTCTATGAGTTAATTCTGTTACAGATATAGAGGAGGCTAAATTAATTTATTTTTCATTTAGCTTGCATAATGATGTTGTAAAATTAACGCGTCAGATGCCTTCACGTATTAGTTTCTCTCACACATTAATTTCATGTTTTACAGTATTTATTTTTAATTTTCTAAATTCAAATGAAAAAAAAGAAGGAAATAAAGAAATAAAAAAGCTATACTTTTCCCCAAAGTATTCTTGTAGTAAATTTTAAACATCAAAACTCTTGAAAAACTAAAGTAAAAAATTCATGAAAATTAAAAATTACTAATGATATTAGATTTATGATCATGCAATGTCAGACTCCTCAGGTCATTAGCACTGTAAGATTCAATACAGGTCTTAAGCTGTCGTTTGTCAAATAACCAAATGTGAATTAAACTTAATTATGGCATGTATATTTTATTACTAATTTACCAAACATTCAAAAGAGAAAATCATTTGTCCTTTAATTTGGCTCTAGATGTTTTTTTATCCAATTACCAATAATGTTTCTGGCCCAGCTTAAAGCCTGTAATGTTTACATAGCAACAGTTATTGAAAGTATTCATACATTCAGTAGTGCCACGCTGGAAAGCTTCGTTCACTTGCTGGAACATGGTCTGCGTGGCTCGTTCAAAAGACGGCACCACCAGGTTCTGGAAACTCTCCCGATACGCTGCTTGGATTGGCGCCTGGATCATGTTACCAGCTGCATTCGCAATAGCTTCTATGGTTTGCTGTAACAGAAAATATATAATTGGTTGCATCCAAAGGTATTCCGGTATGATAGATACAAAAAAATAGCTGAAAAAAAAATGTGTGAGCTTTTCATTAAAGTTAAAAGTTTGTAATGTTTAACAACACCAGTAGAGCATATTGATTTCTTAATCATCAAAAAAAAAAAAAACCATTAATGGATGTCAAATATTTGAGAATTCTGACACGTAGTCTACGGTTAAATCTTTGCAGTTTTAATTCTGCTGTTAACAAACAAACATATCACTGGCAATCAAAAACCATGAAAATCAGTTAACAAACAAGCATACTACGGGCAATCAGAAACCACCAAAATTGGTTAAAAAACAAACATTACCAGCAATCAAAAACCATCAAAATCATTTAACAAACAAACATATTACTGGTGATCATAAACCATCAAAATCAGTTAATATAAATGAATACCACCAAAACCCAACATTTGGCTGTAGCCATGCACAGAGTGTATGAAAAAAGATTAAGTCAAATCTCTCCTAGCACTTTAAAAAAAAAAAAGATGTCAAGGACATGAGTTTGGATGGAAATCGAAACCAATTAATCAACTGTTGAGAAATTCAAAATATCTTTATTTCAGGTTTAAAACAATTGCAATTTTTTTTAGCAAAACGTTCAACAAAGGTAGACTATAAAATAAATAAATAAATGCAATGTGAAGCAAATCTCATAGATTACATGTCATACAATAATCACAGCAAAGTTATTAAGTGAATAAACAAATATAGGTGTAGTCACGGAATACTTCTTACTCGAGATCGCACCATCTTTCCAATATTGTCTTTGAGCAAGGAATCGGTGGCTGTAAGTTTCTGGGCAAGATCCTGATGAAGTTGTTCTCTCAGTGGTTCCATCGTCTTCGTAATACCTGATAAGTCAAATAGTATGTGTACATCATGCTGTTCAATGTTTATAGCCAGTGTGCGGTTTCTCCTTCAACAGTCCGAGACTAAAGGCAATGTCACACAATAAGAGTACTTCGTGAGAATAGCCGATTGTGATAAGAGAACATTACAATTTCACTATGCAATCAGCTATTCTCATACAAGGAACAAAAATTGTGTGGTGTCACCTTAAGAATCACAAACTTCGCCAAGTTACAAGTAAATAAAGGATTAAAATCGACACCCATTGGTTGAAGTAACTCTTAAGGTAAACTCAAACTATAAGCACATGACATGTCTCGGAGAATTACACCATTATAGGTTATGCACCTCCAACCCACAAACAAATATTTACCACCCATTTTATTTTGTGGAACTCATTACCACAAACAATAATTATGACGTGCTCAATTTTATTCGTGGACAAGTACTTTACCATTATAATACTACCTAACACATTTCATACTGATTATCTTCTCATCTGATGAAGGGCTTTCAAAACAAGAACCATTACCCCCTACCCACAAATCATTGTGTGATGTGCACACTTACATGGACCGACTGTCCGTTTGATTTCCTCCTGAATGGTGCGTTCCATATTCTGGGACACTGTAAGTTGTATGGACTGGACAATACTGGTGTGTAGACGCTCCTCATCAACTCGCTGTTTCTGTTCCAGGTGGGACAAACCTTCTTGTAAAGTTTTAGGTAATCATGTTAAGGAAAGCAAAAGAAATTATTTAAATGCCATTAAAATGATCCAGTTCGTTAAATCTGAATTGTAACAGTATTATTTTTAGAGCCCAGGGAAAAAATATTTTACCATAATTTAACAATCAAAGTGTAATAAGATTGCTTTTTGAAATGTGGACATTTCCCCCACAACTCAATATGAAAATAATTATCCTGTAACCATCCACATCGCCATTGTCTTCAATATTCCCCAACTAGCACATTTTCAGGTTATAAACAATTTTATCCTTAACATACATCAAAAAGGATATTTTCTTGTAGCACTCTATCGATGCGCGACCCGATCACCTCCTCCGTGTTCTGGAAGTGTTCTGCCAGGCCTGGCGGCTGTGAGTGAACAGCGAGCTGGTGTAGCCGCCAGTGTTCGATCATCTGCTGGTGGTGGTGTCCACTCTCCTCCTGGTGCTGGGCGATCTGCTGCTGTAACACACACAGCTGTGATTGCTGGGCCTGCAACGTCGATGTCATCACCTCCATCTGAGTCAGCAGCTGGCAGCACGGGAGAGAAAAGGAATGTTTGTTTAACGACAACAAAACGTATTGATAAACTATAGCTACTTGATTTTAATAATATATAGGTTATTACCAGAGTGTTTTTCGGTATTATCAATATCATATATACAGGAATAAAAATTGCATTATTTTTATTCCCAATATACCGAAAAACACCAGGGTAATAATCTCTTTATCATATAATCTCAAGCTTAATAATAACATGCTTTTGTAAACTGTAAGTACAACTTTTAATTCCAGTCAGCCATTACATGATATTCAAATGACATAAGAATATGTGGTGCGGTGTATTTTTTAATGGAAATGATGTCATTTTGGATGTCCTTATATAAAAAAAATAAACTATAGTATATCTTCGCCTATAAGTCAAATTCTTTTCATCCAAAATTTATTTTATAACTTGAGGGGGTTGACTTATAAGAGGGTAAAAAAAATTTACCCGAAAATATTACCATTTTGGGGATTATTTTACAAGTTTAATTGTTGAAGTATGGCCTGTATTTATACTCAAATATGTTAATTTGACACATTTATTTTGTTATAACCTTTTTTGTGGGGGCATTGTAACGGTTTTGGTTTTGCGAAATAGTTAAAATAACAGTCATCACTATTAGCAAAAATGTAAACCATCTAACTACGTGTAACTGTTGCCCAAGTTTATTTTGAAATCAGGTTACTAGCATTAATGGTTTTACAAACAATGTTTTGTCGGTGATTAACTTCATGAATATTACCGAGCTTTCCCTTAAAATAACTTAAGACTAATCTCTGCAGTTCACTAGAGCAATAGGGACACACATCATTTGGTATAAAAACCAGTGTACTATCCAGAGTTATCCTCCTTACATGTATTAATATGGTGGCAAAACATGTGATACACCGATGATGCATGTACTTTCAGTTTTATTGTAGTGATCTGTTGTCAGTATTTATAAATCAAGTTGTTGTCTGTACACAAAACCATGCAGTACAGTGCCATACGGTAACAGTCAAACAGCTTTCACCATCTACTAAGGGCATATTTCGTTTTGATGCTATGTACTATGTACTTTGACTGGAATATATTATATTGCGATGTAAAAAATGTGAAAACCGAAGTTTGTAAAATAATGTTCTTTTGTTCAAATATTGTACATTATTGTTCTCGTGTGCTAAAAATAAGAAATACTTCAATAAGTTGTTTTTCATGGGTCGACTTCTAAACAGGTCAGTAAAAAAAATGTTTTCAGGGCTTGAAATTAGGGACTCGACTTGTAGCTAAGATCGACTTGCAGGCAAAGATATACAGTAGGGCCTAATGTTTTTTTGTTTTCTGAATGCTGGACAGCTTTCAGTGTAAAATTGCTATTATAATGTTTTTACTTGATGACTATAAATGCATGCATTAATTATGGAATGTCATGTGCGTTTGCTTAAATGTCAATAAACCTAGTGCTGTTTAATTTAATTTAAATCTACTTTGCAAAGTTGTCAAATTGTTAATGTATGTGATACTTTGATTGCACTGAAAATGTAAAATATATGAATAAAGGTTTTATTACCCATATAGTTTAAAATATCTTGGTACAAATCAAAGTGATACGTTAACACCGTCACTACTTCATGGGCTACTCTTTTCGATTAGTGGCAAGGGGTCTTTTATAGGCACTATCCCACATACAGGATAGTACATACCACAGCTTTTGTTACATCAAGCTGGAACGAGAAATAGGTCAATGGGTCCATTGACTGGGATCGATCCAATGGCTGATTGTACATCAAGCGAACACTGTACCACTGGGCCATGTCCCGACCCAACAATCCAATAGATGCACACGTCATATATCTTTCCAACACGAAACATACTGTGTAAAGCAAAATGCTTGAGGTAACATTAAAGATATGGTAGACCAATTTAATAAGGGCCACCAATTCTCACCCATTACGAGGACAGCTCCTGTAACTTACCTTACCCACCATATCCCTGTCCATGGACTCTTTGGTAAGCTGAACAGATGGTGACAAGTATCTACAAAACAACAACATTTAATATGTTTACATGCTAAAACAAGTCATCCTTTTCACTGGATAACATAATACATTACAATCAAATTTAGCTATATTTTTAAGTACAGCAACCATAGCAGGCATTTTGAATGTTTTTTGTTTTTATTTCAAGAAATTAATTCAGTATTGTAAAAGGAAAACATAAAAAATCGCAGTAAACCAAACACCACCGAGGCAGGGAAGAGAATGAGAACATTTTAGTGAAATAAAAATTAAAGGCCATTATCAATTTAGTTCTTCCCATCCTCCATGAACATTGTTTTTTTAGGTTTCAGTATAATCTGCTGTAAGAATAAAAGCAAAAGTGTTTGCTAAAACAAACAAAAAAACCTATATTTATGTGCAATTTAGAAAACAATCGGCTAATAAATAAATTGTAGTACATACCACAGTAAAAGAAACAAAACCCTGATATTCTCGGATAGGAAGGACTATAGATAGGTTTTATGTGTATTTGTATGTTATGTACAAAATGAATCCAAATTTAACGTTTATATTAATGTTTATTTTTGCCATTACATATGACGAGTGATTCTGCAGCAATGCTAAAGATACTTGTTCAATTATCACACTGTTATTTATACCCGTTTTCTTCCTCCTCATCATCAACAGCCTCGATTTCCTCCTCAATCTGTGGCTCATCATCTTCGTCGTCCTGTTCCCCATCGTCGGCTTTGTTCACGTCATCAGTACAACTGAAACAACATGCAATTAATAGTAATGTTTGAACTGGAACACAAACATAGCACTAAGCCAGGGGAAATGTTTGTTAGTCACAGATGTAATCGATTTGAAAATTGACCGGTATCTACTGTTTGTTATAAAATGGCTTTAGAAAGTGTTATTCTCTCAATCCTGCATAGCTAATACTGAACAAAATGTTCCCTGCATGCTTGTAAAAGTTTGGTTTGTTTAACGACACCACTAGAGCACATTAACTTATTAATCATCGGCTATTAGATGTCAAACATTTCCTAATTATGACATATAGTTTTAGAGGAATCTCTACATTTTTGTATTAGTAGCAAGGGATCTTTTATATGCACCATCCCACAGATAGGATAGTAAATACCACAACCTTTGATTTACCAGTTGTGGTGTACTGGCTGGGACGAGAAATATACTAAATGTGCCCACCTACAGGGATCGATCCCAGACTGACGGCACATTGAGCAAGCACTTTACCTTTGGGCTAAATCCCGCCCCTTGTAAGCTTGTAATAATATACAAATAAATATAATGATCTTGACATATTTATAAAAGACAAGGGTAGAAGTATACATGATGCAAATATTTTCCAACTGAATAATAAACCAAACCTTTCACTATCCTGTTAGAAAAGTTGAAATAAAAAACTGAATAGCAAAATCTGTGTGACTAATCTGTTTATGCTTGGTGAGCCACTACTGCAAATGATACATTTACAAATCTCACGCATGGTTTTAGTTAAAGATCGCTAGAAATTATTAGCAATTTAGTGAATTTGATCAAAAAATCTTGTCGCCAAATTTAAATTTACCAGACAGACAAAATGGCTGTTGATTAACGAAAGGCAGATGGTTTATAAATTTGCTTTTTGGCAAATTAAAAGTGAATTACATCTGCCAAATAAAAGTTTCTTTTGTATGCAAATAGAAGTTTAATTTGTATCTGGACTAACAGCTAAAATCGAGCTCACCTATCCCCGTTACTCTCGACAATGGGTGGGTCAGCAGAGACGTTGGGCGGGGCTGGCCAGCTACGCTGCAGGGGAGCATCATCATCAGTCACCTCCTCCTGGAAACTCTCCAGTACTTCGTTCTCTTCGCCAGGGGGCAGTCTTTCACCCAGAACCTCGGCTACTTCCTGATCATTCTCGTCGTATTCACCCCCCTCGCTGACCTTCCGCGACACTTTCTGTGGTATGAGCATGTCGCTGACCTCGAAACCACCTGTACTCGACGTACTGTCGAGAGACACGTTGGGCAGATTCGGCTGAAAATTTACAGTCACACATATATTTAACAAGGAACGAACGAAATGTTTTATTTAACGATGCACTCAAAACATTTTATATACAGTACTGTTATATGCGTCAGACATATGGTTAAGGACCACACTTCATCGGCTACTCTTTTTGATTAGCAACAAGGGATCTTTCATATGCACCATCCCACAGACAGGATAGTACATACTACGGCCTTTCTTTCACCAGTTATGAAGGACTGGCTGGAACAAGAAATAGCACAATCATCCAATGTTCTCCCCTATAATAAATTGATTTGGTGAACAAAGAAATACTTTGTAACATTCAGGATTACCGTACTCTAGTGCTTTACAAAAATTAACAAAATTAAAGTCTAATAATATTTTTTTAAAAAATAATTCAAATATGTATCTGAGCAGTCATGCATGCAATTTTAAATAAAGTTTCATTGATCAAGGATTTATGGTTTGTAAGAAATGGACATAATTATTCACATCATTAATACTAATAAATACATGCTTATCATTTTAATCATAATCACACAAAAAACCCACGTCTTACTTCAACAAAGAAATACTATAAATGTTACTTTCTGATTCATTGATTATTGTAAAACAGACATTCTCTAAAAAAATTATTTGTATTAGAAATTTTTTGTTACATACAATTTTAAAGCAGACCACCATTACATGACCAAAAACACCCAACTCCAAAATGTGTGATATAGTTGTTATATATCAGACACCAATCTGACTTAGCAAATTTTAAAATCACCTTATTTGCAAAAATATCATTGACGGTTTCTGCGATCAATCTGTTAGGCGTTGTGCTATTGTCGAAGTCCTTCGGTGTCGACTTGGGTGTGGTCAGCTCCTCCTCCTCCACAGAGTCTATGGGCGGCAAGGGAATGTTGCTGGGTGTCAGCTCCTGACTGCGACTCGTATCAAGGACCTTGGCCGATGACGGGGTCTGCGTCAAGGAGCTGGAAGGCGACATGATGGAGTGATCCTTGGGGGACAGGATAGAGTGATCCCCCACGAACGAGCTGCGCGGGGTGTACAGGTCATCGTTCATCGCGGTCACATGGGTGAAGCTGCTTGTGCTGGACCCACTTGTACGCATGTCCGTCAGAGAGTTCTGTGCAGACGCTTTACTGTACAACAAAAAAGCAAATACAGTTTGAGAACTAGCATCCATAGTGTAAGGAGGGCATGAGAAATGGAAGAATGGAGAAAATAAAGTGTGGACAACACCACCCAAGCACATTTTAAACTATCCCTATTTGGTGTTTAATACAATTTAATATTATTTCAACATTTGGTCAAAAGAAAGGAAACCTGCTGCCACTAAACAGGCTACTCTTCATCAATAAAGCAGCAACAGATCTTTTATATCCATTTTTCCCCATAAGCAGGACATAACACAGCATGTGATTAACACAGATTGAAAAAGAGAAAATGCAGAATCCATTGAGAACAATTTATCCTACGACCCATCGCACCTGATAGTTAGCCAATAATGGAAGTAGACTACTTTTGAAGACAAAATGTCCCCCCACCCTCCCCCGATAGGCCAGCCATGGATGGAAGAGCACCTTGGACTAGGCGTGGTGAAGGCATCGGGCGTGAGCAAGATGGTGTTGGTGATGTCGTTTGGGATGGAGGAAACGTTTCCTGCGTCACCGTCCTGCGTGTGGCCGTCTATACTAATACTGATGTCAGACAGCGTGTCACGAAGACCTGAAACACAATTATTTCTTTTTAAAATATGTTTTGATTATTACACACAGTACACACAGATGAAACAACAGACTTTTGAGACCTGTGAACAATAATGACTGAAATGTAATAATGTACTGTACAGTAAAAAACCCATAAAACAATCCACTTTGTAAAATTAGTCTGACTGATATATCTGGACATTGCATTCTTTTGTGTATTTGCTATAAAAACAAATGACTCCCCCTCCCCCCAACTGATAAATATTAAATTATATATATTTCTATCACCCTGTTTTGCAGATGCAATGACACATGCGCACCGATACACACATATATATACAGTGAAACCCCTCAATACCGGACATCCATGGGACACTATAGGAAGGCAGCAAATTAAATTCCCTGTTATTTGTGTCAATCTTTGAAGCAAATCATGAGACATGTTTGTGAAGGATCACATTTAAGACTTAATAAAGACATCTAACCCAAACCCGAACTCTGTTAATGTTAACCATAATTACAAAGCTTGCGATCAGTCCTTTTAATTGTCAAGTTGCTAATCTTGCCTGCTGAGTGGTACCTGTACTGTATGCAGAGGTGATTACACTGATAACAGCGATCTCGAGCATGTGCATATTGCACTAGCAATCAGTGTTCACAGACAGGTGGGTGACATATTGATTGGTATCAGTTTGATCGTCCGGTTTTTAGGGGTAGGATTTACACTAAGTTGACACATGTTAGTCCAGTGTTCAGTTTAGAGGGGTTTCCGGTTTAGAGGGGTAAAATATAGTGTTAAAAGATGTGTAAATCACGGGACCACGGAAAACATCCAGTTTTGAGGGGATTCCGGTTTAGAGGGGGTCCGGTGTTGAGGGGTTTCACTGTATACACACATACCAATATCATCTTGCGACACTGATCCCACAGAAGGTGTAGATGGAGCAACAGAAGATTCGGGTTTGTATCGGATCAACAACTCCTGAAGAGCTCTGCAAGATAATAAGATGATATAAATATTGTAATGCACAACATCACAATTAATTACAAACAAGCTAGAATAGCTGTAAATATATACATTTTGTTATTAACGTGTCTTGACCTACTTTACAAGCTGTGATCATCAAGTCAGTTTACGTGTCTTGACCTACTTTACAAGCTGTGATCATGGAGTCAGTTTATGTGTTTCTTGACCTACTTTACAAGATGTGATCACAAAGTCATTTTATGTGTTTCTTAACCTACTTTACAAGCTGTGATCACAAAGTCATTTTATGTGTTTCTTAACCTACTTTACAAGATGTGATCACAAAGTCATTTTATGTGTTTCTTGACCTACTTTACAAGATGTGATCACAAAGTCATTTTATGTGTTTCTTGACCTACTTTACAAGCTGTGATCATGGACTTGGTTTAAGTGTATGTGGACCTACTTTGGGTGGATGGAATAGATCCGCATCTGGACGCCCGTAGTTGTCTCGTCCAACCGCGGCCCTCGACCATCGTCCTCCTCGTCTCTCCCATCAAGATCTCCTGTAGACACACACAGACAAAGAAATAAACAGAATGATTGAATGACTGACTGAATGAATGAATGAATAAATACTATAAAAATAATGTTCTGGTGTTAAAGTTTGTTTTGTTTAATGACACCACTAGAGCACATTAATATATTTATCATTGGGTATTGGATGTCTAACATTTGGCAATTTTGACATAATCTTAGAGACGAAAGCAGATACATTTTTCTATTAGTACTA
Organism: Dracogyra subfuscus; assembly: GCA_016106625.1. Taxonomy (NCBI): domain Eukaryota; kingdom Metazoa; phylum Mollusca; class Gastropoda; order Neomphalida; family Peltospiridae; genus Dracogyra; species Dracogyra subfuscus. The sequence goes on from JAECMU010037218.1 coordinate 28,941, forward strand.
ATGGATATTTTATATGCACCATCTCAGACAGAATAGCACACACCAGAGTCTTTGATATACTAGTCGTGGTGCACTGGCTGGAATGAGAAATTGTATAGGTTTTCTGCAATAGCTGAGATGTGTCCAACGACTAAAATTACATTTTAAATTCAGTGTCTCTATAATCAAAGTGTCATGCTACAAACAACATTTTGATCCCATATATATTGCCTAAAACTGGCAATCACTAATGCCTATTTATATCAAAAACACCATTATTATGTTAATTAAACCATTTAGCTCATTTGCATTAACCCAACATTTTAACAAGACTCAACGGGCACACAAAAACCTTGGTTAATGTTTGTGACCAACTGATAAAATCTCTTACCTGTCGTAATGAGGTCCAAGTGAGAATCGTTGAGTGATTTTTTAAGCCTCTGTGATTTGGCACTCAGTATTGCAAAACACAGACATGGCTGAGCCAGCAGGAATTCGGATATTGAGCTGATGTGAGCGGCTGTGCCCGAATCATCCTGGTGAATTTGTAAAATGTATAAAACCTGTAGAAGGAAAGGAATACTTGTTTAACAACAACTCAGCACATTTTATTTGGTGTCCAAACATACGGTTATTATGACATTTCATCCACAGAGCTGGCCTCTCTGAGAACTGAAAATCTGCGTAAGACATTTGTGGGTTACGCAAGAACAAATTCAAGTAACCAATCATAATCATGTAAATGATGTAATATACTCATTGCACAAACCCTAAAATCTGTCATAAAAGAATTATTATTTATATTCAAACTGAAGAAATTATGTTTTCTCGAAGTGACAAACTAAAAAAGGAAGGAAATGTTTTATTTAATGACCCACTCAACACATTTTATTTATGGTTATATGGCATCAGACATAGGACTGAGGGACACACAGATATTTGAGAGAGGAAACACACTGTCGCCACTTCATGGGCTACTCTCTTCGATTAGCAGCAAGGGATCTTTTATAAGCACCATCCTAGACAAGATAGCACATACCACAGCCTTCGATGTACCAGTCGTGGTGCACTGGCTGGAGCGATAAATAGCCCAATGGGCCCACTGACGGGGATCGATCCCAAACTGACCGCGCATCCAGTGAGCACTTTACCACTGAGTTACATCTCTTCCCCCTGACAAACTGAAGAGTTTACTAGGCAATCTAATAAGAAGATGATACCATTCTGTTCTTGTCTGCCAGCACCAGGTATTTAGCACTAAGATCCAAGCCGGCCTTCAGAGTGAGCTCGAACTGAACGTCCGGTGTCGTACCAAACCTGTATATAACAAGAAAACAAACTATTATTTAAAACAAGATATTTTTAAGTGGGTTTTTGTTACCGACAGCACTACATCAGCTATTGGATATCAAACATTTGTTTATTTTGACCTAATTTTCCGAGGAAATCTTCTGTGTTTTATATCAGGGTTCTTACACTTCTTGAAAAAAACAAAAAACAAAAAACTTCAAGGACTACCCCCCCCCCCCCCCCCAGGACATGTAATGTTCAATGAATGTTTTTATAATTGTTGTGTGAATTTATACAGGTTATGAAAACAACAAAAGTAGAGATGCAAAAAAACAAACAATATTTTTGGCATAAATTTTCAGAACATATTTAATGCTTTCTCCAGAATATTCCTGGCCTGAATTTTAAATAAAAATATTCAAGGGCATTACAGGATGTCCAAGATGCGTTGTGGGGTGGGGGAGGGGGGGTTGGATTGGAAGATGGGACTGCCTGTGCTTGGCAAGTGCAAGAGATCACCAGCAGCCCGACCAGGGTCAATAACGGGTGGGGGTATTTGTGGAGCTGTTGAATTTTAAAAACCGTCCTATAGGACAATCTCAGCTCAACAATAAACATCTTCACCTATTTGTAAAATTTACTTGCAATGATTATCAAGTCAGCAGAAGATCAGGGCACAATATTTCACGCGAACCGCCGTTCTGTTCGCGTGTCGGTTACGCAAAATTAAATTTACGAGAACCGCAAATCGGTTACGTCGTGACCTGTAGACATTCAGACATTAAAACTTGCAGACTTCATGATTACAGGAAATTTATTCATGCAGACATACTACTAGTATTCGGACAAATGTTTTAGACTGATTTTTAGATACTTGATGCACGGCAAACCAGTAGACAACGGGTATATTGCAATGGTTTAACTTGAGACCGAAGGCTCAATATAGAGTCGAGCCAAAAGTTTTAAAGAAATGTGCACAGAACGCTAAGGCGCCTAAATTATCTGCTGCTATTATATCTCTAAAGGAATATATGTAGACATGATATTGGATTGCAAACAATTTCACAAAAGCTGGAAAATACTAACATCGCATAATGAGCTTTAAATAACAAACATTTGGAACGTTACTGTAGTATAGAAGTACCTGCGAAGAAGTAAGAGTAACAATGTCACCGCAAAATTATCAGTGTCAAATTGTGCTAATTCTTTTTATGTTATTATAAGATTTATTTTTATTAATCTAATGATGTACCAGTGAGTAGCCTGTTTTATAGTTCAGAGGAACTGGACATTTGTTACTTGGATTTTTGGTGAGGTTTTTGTATTCTGCTGTATACTAAATTTTACAAATCACAAGTGGTAGCCTTTATTTGTTATTTATAAAAGAAAATTATTAGTCTAATCATGCACCTGGGAATATATCTATTTTGTTTCAGTACTGGGCTGATATTTAGTCCTTTTACAATAGTGTTAACTTCTGCAAGCTGCACAGAGGTTCTAGAATACGGTGACCCGATGCCCGAGAACAGTGTTTTTTAGATTCTGGCAACTACATATTACTTTTTGCGATTCTTATGGCAAGTGGTGAATAATAATAATAATGATGATAATAATAATAAATCTACAACGTTACGATCGTATGAAAATAAAAGAAACATCTATAAGTCACTTCTTTCGATTTGCAAACATTAAAGAAACTTTTATAAAACGTTTTCTTTTGTATTTTGTTTTAACTTTATGTTTGAGCAAAAACTTATGAATTTAAAATATAATTTCAACGTAACTTTGAGGCAACCGATCAGGTAATCCACAGGTTACGCAAATATAATTCACGTAACCGAACAATTGGTTACCTAGGTAAACACCACGTGAACCGACTTCCGGTTACCTGAGATTTTGAAATATTGTCCCCTGAAGATTATAAACTATTTTCACTTTTATTTTAACTTACAACCAGAATTAACTGTAATTAAAAAGATACAAATTACACAGGTATATTAAAAAATAACAAACATTACACATATAACATAGTGATGGATAAAAGGAAGCTCCAACACGGGTGAATATACCTTAATGTCTGTAGACAGTTCCACGACTCACAGCTCCACACTTTGAGTTCCTGGTTGTTACATGCTCCTGTCACAGCGTACTTCCAGAATTGGGCACTGAAATTAAGACACTTGCATGTTAACATTCTAGCAGAAACAAAGGAGATTTACTCTCCACAGAGATTACTGTGAAAGAACAGACAAGATGTGGGGTTTTGGAAGGAAGGAAATGTTTTATTTAACGATGCACATTTTATTTTCGGTTATTCACAAGGTATCTGCAGAGGGACAAAGAACTATTTGCTACATGCATTGTTGTTACTATTTTCTAGCAACATACAGAGGTGTTTCTAATCAGGCACCGATATAAGCACCACGGGTGGTAACCTATTTACAGGTTACCACGTATACGGACATGGTAACCTATAGGTTACCATAAATTAATCAAGTTTAATATTCCCATTATTATTATTGTTATGTACCTTAATTTATTAGTGGAAACTGATGGTATAATGTATGTATAATTCCTATCACTATTCTCTTTGTACTAATACTCTACATATGGGTGTGAGTGTCATATTTAATAACTGAATTATAGAATAAAATAAATTGTGAAAATACACGGCGTTATTTCTCTTTTTATTTGCTTATATTATTATACAAATAATCAATATAGCAGGACTATTATTTTTCAATTGCCTCT
>JAECMU010037264.1:0-11340 GCA_016106625.1 Dracogyra subfuscus
AGTTAAACAATACAAACATAATAATAATAACAGAGATTTAATACATATAACAAGTTCTTATACGTTTGGTTTACTAGGAAAGGTTGCAACAAAGTTGTTGTGTATTTTATAATCTAAAAAAAAAAAAGTCTTTTTTTTTTTTAATTTAAGACATTTTAAAAACCTGTTTTCCGAGGCATGCTACAAGTTATTATACATTTTCATAATGCATTTATGGTACCTATGAACATAACTAAATATTACTGTTATTGCAAATAGGTTTAATTACATGTGTTTGGAATTCAACTATCCTTACAATTAACTCTTTAAAAAAAAATCCGTAACAAAATATTATAGAAATGGAAAGAAAGAAAGAAATGCTTGATGCTAATCGAAAAAGAGTAGCCCATGAAGTGGCGACAGCAGGTTTCCTCCATCAGTATCTGTGTGATCTTTCACCATATGTCCGACGCCATATAACCGTAAATAAAATGTGTTGAGTGCGTCGTTAAGTAAAACATTTCCTGCCTTTCCTTCATTTATTTAAACAAAAGACACTTTTCAAAAGGTGCCACTTCATGGGCTACTCTTTCCGATTAGCATTAAGGGATCTTTTATTTGCGCTTCCCACAGGCAGGATAACACAAACCATGGCCTTTGTTGAACCAGTTATGGATCACTAGTCGGTGCGAGTGTCTTACACCTGCCCATTGAGCCTTTGCGGAGCACTCATTCAGTGTTTGGAGACGGTATCTGGATTAAAATTCCCATGCCTCGACTGGGATCCGAACCCAGTACTTATCAGCCCGTAGACCAATGGCCTAACCACGACGCCACCGAGGCCGGTATTATAGAAATGGATTCAGGATTTTAGATTGCACCTAAACTGAGGCGATAAACAGTGAGCCCAATACAATTATGCCCCAAATAAGCAAGCGCAAATTAAATATAAACATGCTAATCTGAAAACATATCACCTCGAAATCAATGGAATATTAAGCTTAACTTACACGAAAATAACTTAAAATGCATTTCTATTATTAACATTAGTGCACTAAAATACCTCCTCCTCCACCTCCAACCCCATGTTGGGCCGAAATTCGTGAGATCTAAAGCACTGGGATTTATGATTTTAATATTATAATTTATTTTAAAGTTTAACAAAAATGCATTGTATAATTTTAATTGGCGAAAACATGATTGTATTAAAGTCAAAGAAACCCAACTGAGTATAAATTATGGAAATACGGGAGTCACTCGGAGTCCAAACGTTCTCCGGTCATCTGGGATTCATAATGGCGAATGCTGTCTTAGGAAGACATTGTCCCTCCAGACAGGAGAAGAAGCTTTATGACTCGAGCGAGACCCACACCCCCGGGGAAGTGACCGGAGGTGAAAACACATAATTGTAAAACAGATTATAAATCTGGTAAACGAGAACCATCTTGACTGTTGGAGAGTGTGACAATCGCATCTGCGTCTGCGCCATTGTGCCTCGGTTATCCCATAAACCACTGTATTAATGTTACAAAACCTGCGTTCCGACGCTCTTCCACTTACTGGACAAAAGAAACGGTCAAAATTGAATGCGACAGTTGTTGTTTTGCGCTCCGTCCAATTAGTTATTTACCCGTTAAATTGTGAAATTTATGACGCTAGTCACAAAGCAGGGGCGGCTTGCTTCCGACCGGCTTAAGATCGGTGTCACACAACCGGCCCACAGTCCACCCTTTGAGACAATGGTATTGTGAAGATGCTACGCTTCATTAAGATAGCCCTGCCCTCTATGGGTGGAGAGGTGCGTCGTTGTGCTGAACAAATGGTTCAAGTAGCTCGTCGAAGTAAGAGCAAAAAGCACTTAATAGGAAAAACCTCTAGAAAGCCTTTACAAAACCACTAGAAACCTCTTCAAATGACTCCGGCGGTTCTTTCCCAAGACTGTGCACGAGTCGACCATGCAATTGTAATCGGGAAAAAAACAAACATTGTTTCACAACATCAACTTGTAATGACTGTTTGAACGCCGAGTGATGTGTCTGTCAGATATTATGTATTTGACCAAAAACCAAAAAAACCCACAACAAAAACGTCAATCATTCGTATTGTATCATCATAGACAACAGAAATGTTCATAAAGTACTGCTTGGTATTCCCATAGATCATAGACCGACAAATCTACAATTATTTTGTATTTGATAGACAATAAATATGCGCATAATCCTTGCTACACAAAATAAAGTTTATACACTGATCAATCATCGACTACATTTTTGAGAAGTAGTCTTAGATGAAACAAGAATGAAAGAATTTTTTTAGTTAACGATACACTAGACACATTTTATTTACGGTTATATGGCGTCAGACATATGGCTCAGTACCACACGGGAAACCCGCTGTCGCCACTTCATGGGCTACTCTTTTCGATTAACAGCAAATAATCTTTTATATGCACCATCCCACATACAGGATAGCACATACCACGACATTTGATATACCAGTCGTGGAGCACCACTGTCGGGGAGCCCACTGGGCTATTTCTTGCTCCAGCCAGTGCACCACAACCGCGCATCAAGCGAACGTTTTATCACTGGACTACGTCCCGCCCCTAAACTTCATTTTTCCAACAGCAGCAAGGAATATTTTAAATGCAGTTTCCCCATAAATACGATAGCACATACAACGACAATCGTCTCTCCAGTATTCAGGAAAGGAATCGGTAGAGCTGGTTCCACTTACAGGAAAGGATGGTACCTAAGATATTCAGGGTACAAGTACTTCGAAAATGTCTTGTAAACGACGATGAATCTGATTACTCTGGTAGTTCAAGACGATAACATGACTTGATTTTAGATGGCAACCTCAATAAACGGATGACGGATATTACTGTCACTGCCGTTGGATGGCGGGCGTATTGGAAATTAGTATTAAGAGATGGCAGGCCCGTCATGGCTTATGGCATGCAACGAGACCCTTGCACGGTTTTTGATATACCAGTCGTAGGGCACTGATTGTGAAAACCCCAACAACTTATAATTTAATATACTAGTAGGCACTGGGGCTGTACCGAACTTTAGTCTCTCTTTTTTTTTCTTTTTTCTTTTTAACGACGCACTCAACACATTAAATTACGGTTATATCGGCATCGGACATATGGTTATGTCGAGAAAAAACCCAGTGGTTAGCTGACGGGGATCGATCCTAGACCGACCGCGTATCAGGCGGGCACTGTACCACTGGGCTATGCTGCCCGCTCTCTTGTGTTGAATGAATGAATGAATGTTTAACGACACCCCAGCACGAAAAACACATCGGCCACTGGGCGTCAAACCACGGCAATGGGGCAAACATTAAATCACAGAAGAAAAAAAAATTCAAGATTTAGACAAAACACAGTGTAAAGGACTGTGCAAAAAAGACAAATACAAATATCACAGCATTTTACGGACACTGAATTTTACTAAAAATTTCAATTTGTGCTGTATTAGCCATTCTCAAAGAGAATGTTGCACCCCTGCACCACGATGAGGTTACAGCACGCGCAGGGGTTCTCTTGTGTTATGCAGTATGCTATTAGAAGGCAATATCTTTGTATCTGATCGCTCTGTATCTGATGGTGCTAAGTAGTTGAGATGTATCAATCTCAGATGAAGCGTCACACAGAAGGCCGAACGCATATTGAGGGGTTTCAGACAGATTTATAGCAGATCGATTTCCAATTGATATCTGTCTCGCTCGACAAGCGGATATGACCAGAAATAGGCGACGGTGTCCACCGTGTTGTTTATAATCTCATTACAGACACTCGCCGTTTGTCTCATTGATTGGGCCAGAGAGCTGTGTTTCGGTTCGCGAACCTCACACACTGGTGCGATATACAGCTTGGAGTTTAACTCTGCTTAAACACTGATCCTTCGCTGCGATTGTATTATGCGACGCCTCTATGGGGGTTTTGAGTTTGTCTGGAAGGTGCATGATTGCCAAACCCCCTTAACCTCCTTTCCAAGCGATGGCTTAATCAACATGACATACAATTAAATACCTTTCTGGAGAAGTCCGTATAGGTCAGTACGTTTAGGCTAAAATCCAAAATCTGACACCCTTTAACTTTTTGGTTGAACCGTCTAAATTGCGTCAAATCACCTTAATTTTGTTGTGGCTATAACGCATTTAAATTGCTTCATGTTTTCGGCTTAATTCTCCTTCTGAAAAAAGTTTCAAAATTACCGCCTCCTCTTTTGCCTACCACGGTCCATCAACAACCGGTCTTTTGTGCTCCTTCAGTGCCTAAGTCGTAAGCGAGAATCCCGCCTCCCCCTCCCCCCCCCCTTTCCTGTCTTGGATGAAAGAGCTTGCTCCGCAAGCTTTTGCGCCCACGACAGGTGTGCGCTACAACAGCTTGCTCTGAATGTGCACGTTAAACCCTATGACCTGACCTGACCTGACCAGTCCGATCCAATATTCTGCGTAACACACTAAGGAACTACATGTATTAAGAATGATCAATATCCTACCATATTTGAGGACACATCAAAATTATTAAATTGGATCAAATTATTAAATTGACTTGACATTTTAAATTGTACAATGAAGCATTGTACTGGTATTCTAACAACCAGGTTAAGTTTAATTTTATTTTCAACCTCTTTCTGACGTAATTAAAACCCCCCACAAAAAATCCCAGTGCCTGATCCATAGAGTACATAGTTCAAGGGGTACCATATCTATAGGTTTGTGTAGATGTCGATAGGGTAACACATGTATATGTTCATTGGGTAACACGTGTAGATGTCCATATGGTAGCACTTGCAGATGTTCATTGGGTAACACGTGAAGATGTCTATACGGTAACACATGTAGATGTTCTTTGTGTAACACGTGTAGATGTCCATATGGTAACACTTGCAGATGTTCATTGGGTAACACGTGAAGATATCCATATGGTAACACTTGCAGATGTTCATTGGGTAACACGTGAAGATGTATATATGGTAGCACATGTAGATGTTCATTTGGATAACACGTGAAGATGTCTATATGGTAACACATGTAGATGTTCATTTGGGTAAGACGTGTAGATGTCCATATGGTAGCACTTGCAGATGTTCATTGGATAACACGTGAAGATGTCTATATGGTAGCACATGTAGATGTTCATTTGGATAACACGTGTAGATGTCCATATGGTAGTACTTGTAGATGTTCATTGGGTAACACGTGAAGATGTCTATATGGTAGCACATGTATATGTTCATTGGATAACACGTGAAGATGTCTATATGGTAGCACATGTAGATGTTCATTTGGGTAACACGTGTAGATGTCCATAGGGTAACACGTGTAGATGTCCATAGGGTAACACATGTAGATGCTCATTGGGTAACACATGAAGATGTCCATATGGTAGCACATGTAGATGTTCATTGGGTAACACGTGAAGATGTCTATATGGTAGCACATGTAGGTGTTCATTTGGATAACACGTGTAGATGTCCATATGGTAGCACTTGTAGATGTTCATTGGGTAACACGTGAAGATGTCTATATGGTAGCACATGTATATCTTCATTGGGTAACACGTGAAGATGTCTATATGGTAGCACATGTAGATGTTCATTTGGGTAACACGTGTAGATGTCCATAGGGTAACACGTGTAGATGTTCATTGGATAACACGTGTAGATGTTCATTGGGTAACACGCGAAGATGTCCATAGGGTAACACATGTAGATGTTCATTGGGTAACACGTGTAGATGTCCATATGGTAGCACATGTAGATGTTCATTGGATAACACATGTAGATGTCCATTGGGTAACACGTGTAGATGTCCATAGGGTAACACGTGTAGATGTCCATAGGGTAACACATGTAGATGCTCATTGGGTAACACGTGTAGATGTCCATAGGGTAACACATGTAGATGTTCATTGGATAACACGTGTAGATGTTCAATGGGTAACACGTGAAGATGTCCATAATTATGTTAGCACATGTAGATGTTCATTGGGTAACACGTGTAGATGTCCATAGGGTAACACGTGTAGATGTTCATTTGGTAACACGTGTAAATGTCCATAAGGCAACACATGTAGATGTTCATTGGGTAACACATGTAGGTGTTCATTGGGTAACACGTGTAGAAGTTCACTGGGTAACACGTGTAGATGTTCATGTGGTAACACGTGTAAATGTCCATAGGGCAACACAATGTCATGTTGACGTTCACTAAGCAACACGTGTAGATATGCATTGGGTAACACGTGTAGATGTTCACTGGGTAACACATATATATGTTCATTGGATAACATGTGTAGATGTCCATAGAGTAACAAGTGTAGATGTTCATTGTGTAACATGTGTAGATGTTCATAGTGTAACGCATGTAGATGTCCATAGGGTAACACATGTAGATTTTCATTTGGTAACACGTGTAAAGTTTTCATAGGGCAACACATGTAGATGTCCATAGGGCAACACGTGTAGATGTTCATTGGGTAACACATGTAGATGTTCATTGGGTAACACGTGTAGAAGTTCACTGGGTAACACATGTTGACGTTCACTAAGCAACACGTGTAGATATAAATTGGGTAACACGTGTAGATGTTCATTGGATAACACGTGTAGATGTTCATTGGATAACACGTGTAGATGTCCATATGGTAACACATGTAGATGTTCTTTGTGTAACACGCGTAGACGTCTATAGGGTAACACGTGTAGATGTTCATAGTGTAACATGTCTATATGTTCATTGGGTAACGCGTGAAGACGTTCATAGGCAACATGTGTAGACGTTCATAGGTAACACGTGTAGACGTTCATAGGTAACACGTGTAGATATTCATTGGGTAACACGTGTAGATGTTCGTGGGGTAACGCGGTTAGATGTTCATAGGGTAACGCGGTTAGATGTTCATAGGGTAACACGTGTATATGTTCATAGGGTAACACGTGTAACTGTTCATAGTGTAACTGGATAACGCGTGTAGACGTTCATAGGGTAACACGTGTAGATGTTCGTGGGGTAACGCGGTTAGATGTTCATAGGGTAACACGTGTATATGTTCATAGGGTAACACGTGTAACTGGATAACGCGTGTAGACGTTCATAGGGTAACACGTGTAGATGTTCATTGGGTAACAGGTATCGATGGTTCATTTGTTAACACGGGAAGATGAGTAAGGTCCAGAGGTTCATGCATTAACATGAGTAGATGTTTGCTGGGGTAATTGGTTTAAAAGTCTGTGGGTTATCAGATTTAGAGTCGAAATGAAATAAACATAAAATGAACGTCATACGGAATTGATTGAATATGGTTTAAATGAGGTGGTGGTCATGAAATTCATGAAATGACCTCTCGGTCAGTTACAATCTGTGCTCATCATTTGTTTCAAATATTGTGATAAGCGAAACATCAGTTGGGACAATAACCTTCAAATCATATTGGTCCGTCATCGAGGACGGCAGGAAGCAATGCGTTCTGTCATCAGTGTCATTTACATGATCAATCACATTGCATTCAGTGTCAAAGAAAACGGAAATCAATAATAATTTGGCAAGAGTCAGCAGTTCTTGTTATCTTCGGCTAAACAAATAACGTCCGTGTCAAAGTTGGAGCGATGTCCAGTACATTAGCTGATCCAGGCCATGTCAAACAGAACATCCGTTATTCACGTTCATTTAGTTGTTTCTTATATCTAAGTATATATGGTTCAAGTGCAATGTTCTGGTTTCACACCTTAGCTATACGAGCTTTCGAAACATATTCTGGGCAGGACGTAGTCTAGTCGTAAACACTCGCTTGATGCGCCCCTGCGCATGCTGTAACCTCAACGTGGTGCAGGGGTGTAACATTCTCTTTGAAAATGGCCAATACAGCACAAAACCCCTTGTTTTCTTCGAGATACAATTGAAATTTTGAGTAAAAGTCAGTATCTGTCTGTGATATTTGTATTTTTGTACAGTTCTTTGCACTGTTATTATTTAAATCTTGAATTTGTATATTGATGTTGATCATCACCTTATTTGTTTGATTTACTATAATTTGACACCCAATAGCCTATGTATTTTTCGTACTAGGGCGTCGTTAAACATTCATTCATTCATTCATTCATTCATTCGCTTGGTGCGTGGTCGGTCTGGGATCGATACCCATCGATGGGCACATTGGGGTATTTCTCATTCCAGCCTGTACACCAGGAGATTCTAATGGAAAACAGTAACGGGTTTCCTCTCTCAGACGCTCAGACTATATACCGAAATTACCATAGGTTTGACATCCAATAGCTGATGATTAATAAGTCAATGTGCTCTAGTGGTGTTGTTCAACAAAACAAACTGTACACATACTAGATGTTAATGGCTAGTTATTAGTTATACATGAAAAACAATTCCAGTAAAATGGTCTTAAACCTCCCCGATGGCAATGCCTTTTGAAAACATTCTCGGACGAAGTCGGCGTTGCGATTCGAACCAAGCACCTATCGTCGCGTGAGAGCCATAAGGACGTAGGTGCTTGCAACGCAGGTTCAAACCACCATGGGCACCCATTCGATTTCTCGTCCCAAACCGTGCACAACACATTGTCAAAGGCCATGGTATGTGCTTTCCTATCTGTGGGAAAGTACGTATAAAATTTCCCTTGCTACATTAGGAAACATGTGGCGGGTCTCCTCTTATGACTATGAGTCACAATGACCAAATGTTTGACATCCAATAGCTGATTATTACTTAATCAATGTGCTTTAGTGGTGTCATTAAACAAAATAAATTTTACTTCGTTCTTTCCATGTTGTTTGCGCCAAGTTTAAAAAATACATGGTTTATCAGCTGGTGCATCAAACAAACCAGAATAGTTAATCAAACTTGTACTGGCATCCTTTAATAACACATTGTTGTTGCATTTACCATAGTTTGCCACCCAATAGCAGATGTATTTTTCGTGCTGAGGTGTCCTTAAACATTCATTCATTCATTCATTCATTCATTCATTCATGCCTTTAATGAAGAAAACATGTTTAGAATCTTACTGGCTTGAGATACGCCAGGTTCAAGTGAAGCCCATTCAAGGGATATAGTGTTTACATTTTCAGTGAGGGTGTGCACTGAATCTGAAATCTGGAAGCAGTGAACACTATACGATATCCACCTGTTGAGTATGCAGGGTTCTCTCCAGGTTCTATTGAATGAACAGTGATCCAACTAGCTTGTGTGTTGGGTGTACTCTCCGGGTTCTGTTGTGTGTTTAGTGATATCTCCAGGTTCTGTTGTGTGTTAAGTGATCTCTCCAGGCTCTATTGTGTGTTCAGTGATCTGTCCTGGTTCTATTGTGTGTTCAGTGATCTATCCAGGCTCTATTGTGTGTTCAGTGATCTCTCCTGGTTCTGTTGTGATCAATGATCTCCCCTGGTTCTGTTGTGTTCAGTGATCTATCCAGGCTCTGTTGTGTGTTCAGTGATCTTTCCTGGTTCTGTTGTGTCCAGAAATCTCTCCAGGCTGTATTGTGTGTTCAATGATCTCCGCAAGGTCTGTTGTGTTCAGTGATCTCTCCATGTTCTATTGAATGTCCAGTGATCTCTCCAGATTATGTTGTTTGTTCAGTGATCTCACCGGACTATATTGTGTGCAGTGTTCTCTCCATGTTCTGTTGAGTGTTAAGTGATCTATCCTCCGGTTTCTGTCATGTTCTTCTTTAGGCTATGTTATGTTGTGTTTAGGTTATGTTATGCCACGTCATGTTCACGTTTTGTTGTTAGTTCTCTATCATGTTCAGGTTTTGTTGTGAGTGCCATGTTATGTTCAGGTTTTGTTGTGTGTGCTACGTCATGTTCACGTTTTGTTGTGTGTGCTACGTCATGTTCAGGTTTTGATGTGTGTGCTATGCCATGTTGAGGTTTTGTTGTGTGTGGTACGTCATGTTCACGTTTTGTTGTGTGTGTTACGTTATGTTCAGGTTTTGTTGTTAGTTCTCTATTATGTTGAGGTTTTGTTGTGAGTGCTACGTCATGTTCAGGTTTGTTATGAGTGCTATGTTATGTTCAGGTTTTGTTGTTAGTTCTCTATCATGTTTAGGTTTTGTTGTGAGTCCTATGTTATGTCAGGTTTTGTTGTGTGTGTTACGTCATGTTCACGCTTTTGTTGTTAGTTCTCTATCATGTTGAGGTGCTATGTTATGTTCAGGTTTTAGTGTGTGTGCTACGTCATGTTCAGGTGTTGTTGTGAGTGCTATGTCATGTTGAGGTTTTGTTGTGTGTGCTATGTCATGTTCAGGTTTTGTTGTTAAGTCTCTATCATGTTCAGGTTTGTTATTAGTTCTATATGATGATAAGGTTTTGTTGTGAGTGCTATGTCATGTTCAGATTTTGTTGTTAGTTCTCTATCATGTTCAGTTTTTTTCTGTTAATGCTATGTCATGTTCAGGTTTTGTTGTTGGTTCTCTATGGTGTTCAGGTTTTGTTGTGAGTGCTACGTCATGTTCAGATTTTATTGTTAGTTCTATATGATGTTAAGGTTTTGTTGTTAGTGCTACGTCACGTTCAGATTGTGTTGTTAGTTCTCTATGATGTTAAGGTTTTGTTGTGGGTGCTACGTCATGTTCAGATTTTGTAATATCATGTTCATGTTCAGCATTCTGTTGCAAATATTCGTTAACTGCAAAATTAATCAAAATTCACATATCTTGCTATAGTTTATGTTAAGGCCACATTCAATTTGTTCACCGTTTAACCTGACGTCTGATTATACGGTCTTTTGTTACTGAAAATGGTTCTGGATAACTCAATTGCATTTCTATATGCAATGTTGTTAATCCATAATGCCTACACATAGGGCAATGCTGTAGATCTGCAAAGGCGGCTGAAAGACGGAACTTGATCTCTGTAACATATAGTTAAGTACATCAAAATCAATGCAATTATCTTGCACTTCGGTCGTATATGCCACATACGACATTATTATGTATTAAAATTGTATTTACAGATACAAATTAACTTTTTGCTTCGATAAAATTCACCAAATCATACTTATTTATATAATTGTGGTGGACATAAAAACACATCATTCAAACATTAATGTTACTTCAATTCCTATTTATATTTAGAGACACGATTCTTGTCTGCTGCCAAATGGTTCGTAGCATGCAGTATGAAAATGCTGTCCATTACACACCGGGCTCTCACAACGGCAACAGTCATGTGATGTTTGAGATTCAAGCACATGAATGATTGACATAATGAATGCTCTAGTGTACTTAGTATATGTAATTTCTATCACAGACCGTAACGATGTATATGCAGTGGCGTAACTATGAGGGGAGCAGTGCACCCTCCCCCCCATTCACACCATGGGCCCCCCATTGGC
>JAECMU010037275.1:0-16537 GCA_016106625.1 Dracogyra subfuscus
GGTCCGATACTTAGGCCTACATTAGATTAACATGATTAAGCCTGAAGTACTGGAAAACTTTAAGTTCTTGCCAACTAGAAAAGGACATTTGTGAAGCTTACAATGCTAAACATGTTAAACGTGACATTATCTGCAAATGGTGAGTATACTATACGAATTAACTGGTTACTGTTTATATAAAGAGTATACTCTATATAAACGGTAACCAGTTAATTCGTACCATAGTCCTTTCGTACCCAATGCTACCATTTCATATCTGAAGTCATTTCGTACCATGGGCATTTCGTACCATGGCATGTCTGTTTGGTCATTTCGTACCTCAGTCATTTATTGTGCAGAGTTAGTTCATTGATAGATAGTAAAATGTCAAATTACTGATATAAAAATAAACATTAGGCTCATATGAAATGATCATCAGGGGTAATATACATATTTTCATTTAAACCTTTGCTCACTTTACAATGTATGTTTACACGTCAACGTTTATTTGTCAACAATAAAAATAAAAAGTGGCGTATCATGACAAAAATAAGATACAGAGTTTGAAACCACTATGATACAAAATGACCAAACATTATGGTACAAGATGGTAAAACGTAGGTACGAAATGCTATGGTACGAAATGACTAGTAACCATATAAACATACATTTTCTATTAAAAACATGGTTTGAAAAGGCTGGTTACGGTTTGTATTTATGGTCCTTGAAAACATAAGGTAGTTCCTTGAAAAGTGCTTGAAAAGTGCTTGAATTTTACGAGTCATTGCCTGTACGAACCATGTAACAATTTTCTATAACTGTCACTCATGTGACTAAGTGTTAAAATAGGCACATGCTGGACCCCAATCACCATAGTTTAAAATGTGCTGAGGTGTCGTTAAACATTTCTTTCTTTTTCTAGAATTATTGTGTATTGTATTGAGACCTTGTTAATTGTGGACTCTGTGATCAGTCTGAGCTACATCCAAATAATTATTAACAAGTTGTTGAATGTGGAGCCAGATTATGTTTTCAGTTAGTTAAACAATTAAAATGGTTGCAGATTCACAAATAGCTAAATTTTGTCAAACTTTCTTTTTGGGGATATAATAATGAAAATAAGATATTTATTTATTTATGTTTTATCAAAATATTGTTTTGGTTTACTAAATGTTTTTGTGTTTATTTTGTGCAGCCATGTGTGGTATTCATGACCGTGAGTTGATTCTGCGGAATGCTCTCTATGAGAGTCTGACACGAGGACCTCACTTGCCGGCGCTGTACAGACGTTGGCGGTGGCAGCAGACCATATCCAACAAAGAGGTACGTCATATAAGTGGAATAACTCACATGTCAAGCTTTAGGCTCAAGATGTTCGCCGTTAAAGTGTAATAACTCACATGTCAAGCTTTAGGCTCAACAGAACATCCTCAAACAAGAGGTACGCCGCTGAAGTGGAATAACTCACATGTCAAGCTTTAGGCTCAACAGAACATCCTCAAACAAGAGGTACGCCACTAAAGTGTAGTACCTCACATGTCAAGCTTTAGGCTCAACAGAACATCCTTAAACAAGAAGTACGCCGCTAAAGTGTAGTAACTCACATGTCAAGCTTTAGGCTCAACAGAACATCCTCAAACAAGAGGTTCGCCGTTAAAGTGGAATAACTCACATGTCAAGCTTTAGGCTCAACAGAACATCCTCGAACAAGAGGTACGCCGCTGAAGTGGAATAACTCACATGTCAAGCTTTAGGCTCAACAGAACATCCTCAAACAAGAGGTACGCCGCTAAAGTGGAATAACTCACATGTCAAGCTTTAGGCTCAACAGAACATCCTCAAACAAGAGGTACGCCGCTAAAGTGTAATAACTCACATGTCAAGCTTTAGGCTCAACAGAACATCCTCAAACAACAGGTACGCCGCTAAAGTGTAATAACTCACATGTCAAGCTTTAGGCTCAACAGAACATCCTCAAACAAGAGGTACGCCGCTAAAGTGGAATAACTCACATGTCAAGCTTTAGGCTCAACAGAACATTGCTGGATACATTTGGCTGTCAGGGAATTTTCATTAGTATACTGTAAAAATGGTACAGATTTGTAACCTATTTTGCAAGGGATGGATGCTAAAGCGCTTGATCTATGCGCAGTCTGTTTAGGGTCAATTCCTGTCAGTGGGCCTCATTGGATTATTTCTTATTCAAGCCAGTGAATGTCGACAGGACGTAGCTCAGTAGTACAGTGCTCGTTAATGCGTGGTTGGCCTGGGATCGATACCCGTTGGTGGGCCTATTGGGTTATTTCTCGTTACAGCCAGTGAAAGTCGACGGGGTGTAGCTCAGTGGTACAGTGCTCGTAAATACGCGGTCGGCCTGGGATCAATCCCCATTGGTGGGCCCATTGGACTATTTCTCGTTCCAGCCAGTACACCAAAACTGGGATATCAAGATCTATGATATGTGCTATCCTGTCTGTGGGATGGTGCATATAAAAGATCCTTTGTTATTAATGGAAAAATATTATGGGTCTCCTCTCAAAGACTGTAAAATTACAGATGACAATATTTGAATATAGTTCATTGAGTTAGGCCTATCTAATCCTAAAACATTTGGTTCTTTGTTAGATTAGTGGTTCAAATGTATTTTAAAATAAACTGATTTTTACTTTCATGACTGATATATGGTACTTTTGATTTTTGAATGTAATTGTTCACCACGTAACCGAT
The DNA here is from genome assembly GCA_016106625.1 of Dracogyra subfuscus. Classification (NCBI taxonomy): domain Eukaryota; kingdom Metazoa; phylum Mollusca; class Gastropoda; order Neomphalida; family Peltospiridae; genus Dracogyra; species Dracogyra subfuscus. Next base: position 2,707 of record JAECMU010037275.1, read on the forward strand.
TGACGGTTCTCTTGATTTTAAAGTTGTGTAACCGACACGTGAACAATGGTTTTCATTAAATATAAAATTGTGCCCTGAATTACCAAATGTTTGACATGCAATAGCCAATGATTAATAAATCAGTGTGCTTTAATGGTGTTGTTAAACAAAACAAACTGTTAACTTTAACATCCAGCTATTGGCTAAATGGAACAATACTAAAGATGTTTGTCTCGGTCAGTGATTTTTTTATTAGTTTGTGTGTAATTGGGGTATAGCCCATAAGTGGCTTACAAAAACTTTAGATTTCTTAGAGGCCTACTTTATGTATTAAGTTCTGTGGATTTTACTTTCATGCAGTCTGGCTTGGTACTGTCTGAAGAGGAATGGAGTGCTGAGTGGGAAAACCTCCTGAAGCTGGCATCACTGAAACCGCGCACGCTTCCTGAGACCTGCAAGAGAAACAGCTGTTGTGATAGTCCAGTCACACAAGGGTAAATACACTGTGATGGTCATTCACACAGGGCTAAATATACTGTGATAGTCATTCACATAAGAGTAAATTTACTGTGATAGTCATTCACTTGGGTAAATATACTGTGATGGTCATTCACACAGGGCTATATATACTGTGATAGTCATTCACACAGGGGTAAATATCACTGTGATAGTCAGTCACACAGGGCTAAATATACTGTGATAGTCATTCACACAGGGCTAAATCTACTGTGATAGTCAGTCACACGGCTAAATATCACCGTGATAGTCGGTCACACGGGTAAATAAACTGTTGTAGTCCAGTCACACAGGTAAATATCACTGTGATAGTCATTCACACGGGTAAATATCACTGTGATAGTCCAGTCACACAGGGCTAAATATACTGTTATAGTCAGTCACACAGGGCTAAATATACTGTGATAGTCAGTCACACAGGGCTAAATATCACTGTGATAGTCATTCACACAGGGCTAAATATACTGTGATAGTCAGTCACACAGGGCTAAATATCACTGTGATAGTCCAGTCACACAGGGCTAAATAAACTGTGATAGTCACTCACACAGGGCTAAATATCACTGTGATAGTTGGTCACACAGGGCTAAATAAACTGATAGTCCAGTCACACGGGTAAATATCACTATGATAGTCCATTCACACGGGTAAATTTACTGTGATAGTCATTCACACAGGGATAAATATACTGTGATAGTCATTCACACTGTTTAAACACTGCAGCATATTTGTTTTCCATTTTATTGTTTAGAATATTCATCTTCGTACACATGAAGTGGTTTCGGTCATCCAGACTGCTGTAATTCTACCAGATGCATTTTCCATTAGAAGTAATAGTTGTCGAGACAAGTTCTAGTTATCTGTAAGATGGTATATCTCTGTTTAAACATCACACATTGTAACTTCTCTCCGATATAACCATAGTTAGATGTGTTGTATGTTTATAGATTAACTAGACTTAGTGTCCATATGCATGGGCTGAAACTGGCATCAGCGGCTTGAATTGTATACATAATCCGACATCCAAATAAGTGGATTTGACTGTATATATATACACACACACAGTCGAATTTTGTTGGGTTGAATTAAGAAGGTTCGAATGCACCACAGCACTCAAACCAAAAACAAGGTCCCAAGTTACACATTCGCAGTGTTGACTGAATGCAACTACCCGATGGATCGAATGGGTTGAACTCTTTCTTGAGCACCGACAGTTACGTTCGAGGCAACAGGATTCAACTGTATTTACATGTATGTATTTTTATTTTAATAAAATGTTTTTGCCATCTACAGATCTAATTCCACGGACCCGGTGGTTTATGAGAGTCTCGAAGAATTCCACGTGTTTGTGTTGGCCCACGTGATACAGCGGCCCATAATCGTTGTGGCCGACACGTTCCTTAAGGACTCGAAGGGTGAGGCGCTAGCCCCTATCCCGTTTGGTGGGATTTATCTCCCTCTGGAGACGGCGGCGAAGACATGCTACCGCTCCCCTCTACTGCTGACATATGACGCTGCTCACTTCTCTGCCCTGGTGCCTATGGATCAGTCGGGGTTGCCGGAGGAGATTGCAAGTCTTTCCAGTAAGTAGTCAGGGCTGCAGGAGTTATAGAATATTTTTAAAATTCACTTGCCATAGTGAAAAATTCACTTGCCCAATTTTAACTGTTGATAAAAAGAAAAACCTAGTAAATTAAAATATTTAACTTTTTATTGTCCATTTTTCATACAGAGATCATTTTTAAATCAATTTGTCAATTTACAGATAGGCTCATTGGGCATACTTTATGGTTTATTTAGAAAAAATATGCAAATAATTTTCATCAGTTTAGAATAAAATTACTGTACCTTTAGATTTTAAATTAATTGTTTCCACTAAAACTACCTAAGTTATAAAAAGATAATCCATGTTACTGAGATATTATAACAATTAACAGCATTATTTATTTACTTATGATTGGGAACTCACCCTCCATGACCCTCTCAAAAAAGAGAAAAGAAACAATTAAAAATCTTTATTAGCATAAAATGTACATGTATTGCAGTTTACGTCTTAACCCCCTCAACCCCCCCACCCTCCAACACACACACCATATTAGTAATGTTTCAATTTGGGTACTTTGTTAAATTTATCTATTTCATGATACTGTGTTCCTAAGCTTTTTAAATAAATTTGTTTGCAATTTTTGTCATATTTTACAAATTAGATTAATAATTTATACATTTGAAGTATTTGTAAATAGCGACATGCAACTTTTAAAACTAATCAAAGACTGGTTACCACTTTGCATACTATTAGTATTAGAGTAACAAATCTTTGGATTCCAGTGTGAAAAACTAAATTGCAGCAAAACAATGAAGTTAAATTTTTCCAATGTATACCCGTTATAACTTGAATAAAGTTACATTTGTAGGTATACTAATGTCATGGATGGGTCGAAGATTAATGGTTGCCAACTATTTGTTAGTGAAATATTGTATCTGATAGCAAATCAAAAGAAGTGACTTGTAGATGTCTCTTTTGATTTTGTATGATCGTAGGATGTAGCGTAGTGTATTTTATTTGTTTTAACCATAAATCAGAATTGCACAAGGTAACTTTTACTGGCCCGAATCCAAAAAACCGCGGGTACCACACATCGGGCTATCAGTCAGTCTTTCCAGTAAGTAGTCAGGGCTGTATGAATCAGTCATTCTTTCCAATAAGTATTCAGGGCTGTATGAATCAGTCCGTTTTTCCAGTAAGTAGTCAGGGCTGTATGGATCAATCAGTCTTTCCAATAAGTAGTCAGGGCTGTATGGATCAGTCAGTCTTTCCAGTAAGTAGTCAGGGCTGTATGGATCAATCAGTCTTTCCAATAAGTAGTCAGGGCTGTATGGATCAGCCAGTCTTTCCAGTAAGTAGTCAGGGCTGTATGAATCAGTCAGTTTTTCCAGTAAGTATTCAGGGCTGTATAGATAAGCCAGTCTTTCCAGTAAGTAGTCAGGGCTGTATTGATCAGTCAGTTTTTCCAGTAAGTAGTCAGGGCTGTATGGATCAGTCAGTCTTTCCAATAAGTAGTCAGGGCTGTATGAAACAGTCAGTCTTTCCAATAAGTAGTCAGGGCTGTATGGATCAGTCAGTCTTTCCAGTAAGTAGTCAGGGCTGTATGGATCAGTCAGTCTTTCCAATAAGAAGTCAGGGCTGTATTGATCAGTCATGGCTGCAAAAGTAGATTGTACTTCCTAATAAGTATTCAGGGCTGTGTAGAGGAGATCGCCAACATTTCCAGTAAGACTTCAGGGCCTATGGATCAGTCAGGGTTGCCGGAGGAGATCGCAAGTCTTTCCAGTAAGTAGTCAGAGTTCGACATTACTGCTTGCCCGAAAGAAGTTGTTTTATGTATATTACCACTCTACAATATCAGTACTAGAAAATTGAAAAATGTATTTGGTCTTAATTTTTAGTTGATTTGTCCAGTCAAAGTGTTTGTTAATTAAATATGACTCTGCAATGTGATTGACAGTTAATGTTCTGTCCGCTGTGTAATGATTGGTACTAGACACTGGGTCTTAAATGACATATATACTGTACACCAGCAGACAGAAGGACAGACACAAACGATACAAAAATAACATGAAGTAAATTTTGTATAATAATTGTACTAATATTATAAGACTGATTGCACTAGAATAATAATGTTTTTTTTATTAGAATGATGTTATTCTGTTGCAGCTGCCATTCTGTCAGTTGACCCCGAATTCAGACTCATTTCAGAAACTATACCTAGATATAGACACCAACAAAATTGAAATGTATGTTACTATGTTACAACTGCCATTCCGTTTGTTGATCACGAATTCAGACTAATTTCAGATACTACAACTAGATATAGATATCAACATCAACTTGATATGCATGTTACTCTGTTGCAGCTGCCATTCCGTTGGTTGATCCCGAATTCAGACTGCTTCCCCTTCACTTCCATGTGGACCCGGGCGATCACTATGAGTGGACGAAGCCGGCAAACAACAAGGATCTGCGCGAGCTGTCGACAGAGGACAAACTCAACCTGCTCCAGCAGTACCTGGATGTGGAGAAACTGGCCATCCCAAGTCTCGATGCAGCCGACTCCACTGCCGACAACGACCGCGTGTCGTGTGGATCCTACGACTCGGACGATAGCGTTGGCTGTGTCGCCAACAAGGAGAGAAAAAAGGACGCAGCTCGAGTCTCGCAGCAGATGCAGCACGTCGCCAAGCAGTTCGGCAGCATCGGCAAGAGCATGGGCAAGAAGCTGAAGAAGAATTTCGGGAACATCGGCAAGGGCATGAAGAACCTGGACGACAAGAGGAGCAAGAAGAAATCTGTGGGTAGCGTGATCACACAGAGCACGAAGGTGATAGCAACCATTGCCGCGACAGACGTGGGCAAGAACAGCATCTGGTGCGCACGGCTCACCTTGCAGCAGAGCAGCATCCACGCGGAGCTGTTGAAGAACTACATGCAGGATGCCGAACTGCGCTTCAGCACGTACCGCGAGCTGGTGCGCCGGAAGAACGAGGAGATCAAGAAGCGGGTGCCTGTGTACCCGGCATCATCCGCTCAAGTGTGTCAGTCCGCCATTCCCGGCTGTCACGGTCCGGCGGTCCACGACGCCAGCTACCAGTGCAAGAACTGCTATGACCTCCAGAAGCAGCAGCAGGAGAAACCGGGCTTGTACCACACGTTCCCGCGAGGCAAGAACCTAGAGGGCAGCACCGACACATACGGGAGATCCAAGTTCTACGACGGAGTCCGTGGGTCCTCGTGTCTTCCAGAGCAGGAACCGCGGCTTGGACGGATCTCGAATGTCGACCGGCAGCACTCCCTGTCAGCCGGGGATGTTTCGTACCCTGCCGGTCGCAGCCGCGTGGAGCGCACCCCCTCCCCAGACTACGATAATGTAGAGTATTCCTTAAACGCGCAAGGTGGCGACTGTCGCGCGGTCGACCAGTACGAGATCTACGCGCGACCTCCCAGGACTCGCTGCCTTAATACGGGTTGCAAATATGTGGGGCATTCCCAGTACAGCGGCCTGTGCGAAGAGTGCTACGATCGGCACACCAACATGGGCTACATAGTGGGAAAATCACACCATATTAGGTTATAACCTATATCGATTTTGAATTTTTATTTCTTTTTTTAAAAATGTTTTTGTTTTGTCTGTTTGTTTCGTAACACTGACAAATGTAAGTTTCGATTTTTGTTTTGTTTTTTGTTTGGTAAGACTGACAAATGTACATTTTTATTTTTATTTTTTTTAAATGCTTTTGTTTTGTTTGTTTTTTTATGGGTTTTTTTTTTTTTTTTTTTATAAGACTGACAAATGTACATAAGCTTGTTTTTGTTTCGGTTGTAACCAGTTTTATTGGAAATGTTTGTGACAGTTTGTATAAATTAATTGAAAATATTGATTTATAAATGGAGACAAAATTGTGTGATGCTAGTTATATATTGAGACACCAATTTTAAGGTCAAGATCGCACGGCAACTGACTTACTAACAGTAGTCACAGCAATTATACGACATGAAATAAACATGTTCCTCTTCATTTTGCACACAATTTAAATACCTAGCATTAGATAAAGAATGAACAAACTTGGTTTCCTCCCATCTAAAAATCTGGATGTGGGAATTCTCCTTGGATCAGTTCTTTTCCTCTCATGGAACATTACATTTGTTAGCATTTTAATCGTCCTTTTCTCTAAAATGTCTCAGATGGCACAGATTTTAACCTAGCATTTCAAGAATTTCAGGGACCCCTCTAGATTTGTTATTCTTTTTTTTTACAGTTTGCCATTTCCCACCCCTGAATACTGTAATCTTTTATTAAAATGTATACATACATAAATTATTGCATTTAGTTTTGTATTGATAATTATTATAACTGTTTTTCTAATAATAATGTGGCGATGGGAAATCTAATTCAGTCATCGGCAATGTCTACAGTTTTTATCAGATTCCTCGTTCAAATCCTGAATTCATTAATATCGATAACAAGTGAAGTATAAAGACTATGTGTAAATTCAATGTTTTCAGGCATTACTTTTGTTGAGCCATTTAGGAAGTTACCTGCCATGTGATCTTGTCTTCAATTAATTAGTGCAACATTGAGAAATTAAGAAGATGAAAATTATTCCAGTGAAAAATATGAACTTGTAACTGTCAAAATGTTTTTGGCAGACTTGTAAATACACTGCAATTGTCCTGAGTCTCAGCTTGTAATTCCTTTGAAAAATACTAAATTTAACATTACAGCTAAAAAGTATATTAGCATTTCTTCTGGTGTTTAGCATAGAATTAGAATCAAGCCAAGGTGACCTTCGCCACGAAGAAAAACAAACTAAGTCCTTCATCACGACTACATAACTTTAATATAACTTAGAACTTTATTCACCGTCTCATCGAGATTTGTGTTCCTCTGACAAAATACCTCAAGCAAATGAATTCAGAGTGTTAAATACAAAGTTTTATTCTGTTATTTACAAGATGAAATTTTTGTTTATCATTTTGTGCCAGTACAAATGTTTAAATTTTTTATCCTGTTGTTAACATGGCATCATTTCTGTTTCTCTGGTTTATTGCTGATTATATTACTGGTTATATTGCAAGTACAAATGGTGAAAGGACTTGTATGGTGATATTATTTGGTCGTACATGTAGTTTGGAAGAACAACATATTGATGAAAAATGTGAGACTGAATGGGAGTAGTTTTGAACTGATTGAAGGTAACACAGTCAGCTTCTTACACTGTGGATTGAGGCTTTTAGTTGCAGTCTCTGTTTGTATTCATTTCCATCAGTATACATTTTTAAATAACCCGATAAATTCATGTCTTAAGGCTAACATAAATTGGATGCGGACTGATTGAGCCTTGATCACGTTTAACAGATTCGTTGCCCATCCTGTGTGACCTTGGTGCTCTTGCAATGGCGTTTTCAAAGATTGGCATCAGTTGGTGATCCAGTTTGACCTGGATACCCATGCGATGGTGGTATGACGATCGACATCAATTGGTGATCCAAAAATGTCATCCATCATAAGAGTTCAAGATGTAGAAGTTCTGCTACATGACAAATCCCAACTATTGGACACAGAATGCAAATGACCTGATCAAGCTGGTGATTTACCATGTGCAAACTTTCCACGACACATGACCATGACCTTAAAGTAATGTTCCACCATTTTTGACCTGACTATGAAATATAATTGTTTTCTGATCTGACCGTCTGAATCTTATCTATGTCATCGCACGGTCAACCTAAGCTAGTCTTTAGATTAGAGTCCGTGGAGAACTCATCCTTACGACCTTACTTTTCTTTCACAGACTTATGCTTTTGAATTACTTAAGCTCTCGGTTTGTCCCACATTTTTAATGCTGAATTGTAAACAAATCGAGAGGTGCAATTGTGTTTAAATTCTCTCTCTGAAATGACAGGAAAAATGGCAACTATTGTTATAGCAATAAAACAAATATTTCTCAGTATAATAGGACAAAATAAGTTTTAAAATGTAATGAATGATAAATAAAATATTTACTAATTTTGGAGTAGATATTTTGAATACTAGTATCAAATATTTTATATGCAAAACCAAATATTTTGAGGATTTTTTGTTTTGTTAAATGTTTACACTATTCATCTGTCGTGTTTGTTACTATGGCAACTACATAATGCCAAAAACATTTTTTATTAAAATAATTTTATATAATCATGTTGATTAAATCATGTATAAGGCACATAATATTTTGAAAAGCTTTTTTTTTTTTTATCCTATTTGTTTAATTCAGGAACAAGGCTACAGATTTTTGAATTGTAAAACTATCATATGCAATGGTGTCACTATGATGGTTTTATATTGTAGTGCTAAGTTTGATTCACCAGTATAGACCCAGTGAGTTTGTGAGTGAATTCTGATAGTACAGTTACACACTATAGTGCTACAAGCAGTATCTGTGGAGGAAGATCACACACTAATGCTAAATTGAATCTTTTGTAGACTGGCATTTGTTTGATTGACCCCTGTTGACTTATAACCCTCAAACTGACCTTCAAACTAACCCTCAAACTGAATGTATATCAACTTTATTTGCTGCTTATTTAAACATATACACAGCATTTGGCTTCAAAATATATTTTTATTATTATTATTTTTTTTTTTTTTAACAATTGCATATTTAGCAATGTACAGTTGTTCCATATGCTGAACCTCTGGGTTGTTCCATATGCTGAACGATTCAGTTGTTCCATATGCTGAACGATTCGGTCGTTCTGTATGCTGAACCATTCAGTTGTTCCATATGCTGAACCTCTGGGTTGTTCCTTATGCTGAACCATTCGGTTGTTCCATATGCTTAACTATTCAGTTGTTCCGTATGCTGAATGATTATCTTTGGATCAACATTTATTGGGTTGGTTTTTTTAATGCTCGAACTTGTACAATTAAAATAAATGCAATAGTTGTGTTTCATATGAAATATATTGTAGCATAGTTTTCCAGAATAACTACTGAAAATATCTTAATCATGTATGTCAGTGTTGTAGTGTTTGATCGTAAATCATCAATGGATGAAAACTACCAGTAGTTTAAAGTGTATTTCAATATAAATTGAGGCACTACATCTAAACATATTTTGAAAAATTGATTAAAAAAAGTAATAATTTTATTTTTTACAAAGCTGATTTTGATAAATTGCTTTAGTTATGTGTTGGTTCATATCACATTTATAATACATTTAAGTCTAATGCAAGTTATTTCAGTTTTTGAAATCATAGTTATTTCCCCTGATTCAGTTCCATGTGATCTTTTTGTTTTTTTGGCACAAATACATGTAGTCATTAAAACAAATAAGATGGTTAATCCTGTCTAAAGACTGACACTGATACTACACTTTTATGTGTGTACTTTTTTTGTTGTTTTTGTGGGTTTTTGGGGTTTTTTGGTGGGGAGGGTGGTTGTTATTGTTTGTGTTTTTCTTTTGTCAATATAAATCTGTTTATATATTATTATTATTCTGAATTTAGAAGTTTCTAGTCTACAGTTGGTGTCTCTGAACAAAGATGTCCATTTTGAAGATTTGTCTATCCTTTGTTGCCACTTTGTTAACACTTTTATCACATTTACTTTTAACCTTGGTGCTTACATTTGTTTTATTATTATTAATACATATCTATGGACTCCCAGCTTTGGCAGGGAACACTTGTTTTTTGTTATAAATTATATAATGAATATACTTGGTAATACATGGCAGGCTAATTCCACATGTTGCTTCACTAGAAGTCTGTTTATGTTGTTTCTATGCCCCTGTTCACTACATGTAGTTATATCAGTTACTTTCAATTGTAACAACAATTTATTGGCAACACAAAGACAATCCTGTCTGTAATTAAACATCCAGTTTGCCAAAGTGGAAATGTGTTGAGGTTTTGAGAAAATCCAGCTTTTCGAGCTACCCAAAAAACTGATACTGTTCTGTTAGAGAAATATGTTCACAGCTATCTAGTTTTAAAGTGTTATTTTGCTTAATGACACCACTAGAGCACATTCATTAATTAATCATCGACTATTGGATGTTGGACTTTGATAATTCTGACATGTAGTCTGCATAGAAAACCGACTACATTTTTCCATTAGCAGCAAGCGATTTTTGTTTTTATTTTTCCTACAGACAGGACTGTACACACCATGGCTGTTGGTATTTATAAACATGCAATGAGTCAGCCGAGGGGGTTCAATTCTATGACCTACGCACCTCCGACGGGCACTCTACTGACTGAGCTATATTCCACCCTATTTCAGTCTTTAAACGTTTTCCTCATTTTGTTTTTCCAGTGTCATTTTCTTGTTGACATACATAACTTCATTCATAGTTTTATTGCCACTGGTTTGATTTATAACCTCAGTTATAGTACTGATTCCCAGTGCTTTGTTTTTTAACCTCAGTTATAGTACTGATTGCCAGTGGTTTGATTTATAACCTCAATTACAGTAATTTAATTTAATTGTAAACTTCACCTGTAATGTTTATAACCAGTGGTTTCATTTGTAACTTCCATCTGTAGTGTTCATTACCAGTGGTTTCATTTGTAACTTCACTTGTAGTGTTCATTACCAGTGGTTTCATGTGTAACTTCACCTGTAGTGTTCATTACCAGTGGTTTCATGTGTAACATCACCTGTAGTGTTCATTACCAGTGGTTTCATGTGTAACATCACCTATAGTGTTCATTACCAGTGGTTTCATGTGTAACTTCACCTGTAGTGTTCATTACCAGTGGTTTCATGTGTAACTTCACCTGTAGTGTTCATTACCAGTGGTTTCATTTGTAACTTCACCTGTAGTGTTCATTACCAGTGGTTTCATTTGTAACTTCACCTGTAGTGTTCATTACCAGTGGTTTCATTTTAACTTCACCTGTAGTGTTCATTACCAGTGGTTTCATGTGTAACTTCACTTGTAGTGTTCATTACCAGTGGTTTCATGTGTAACTTCACCTGTAGTGTTCATTACCAGTGGTTTCATGTGTAACTTCACCTGTAGTGTTCATTACCAGTGGTTTCATTTGTAACATCAGTTATAGATTTTGTTGTCATATTTATAACTGAAGTTAGAGTATGTCTACTTTATCTCTTTCCTCGAGAAGCTAAAACATGTACAGTGACACTGGTTAGTTATTCATGTGACCTGGAAAATGTAAAAACAGACATCTGAACTGAACAATTGTTTGTGTGAACTTTCATATCCTGTGCTTTGTGTATAGTCCTATCTTCAGTGACGATGGCTTTAGAGTTTGTATTTCTGCCAACTGTGTGTTTTGTTCCGTTGTATAATTCGCCTTGATCTCATATGCGCAAATATTTCACTGTTTATTCATGCCACTAGCATGCTTTCATAATACAGTACATGTATAGCTCACAGTCAAGTGTTTGATAACCTACGTATCGGCCTATACAAGTTGTACAAAGTATTAATTGTAACCTGTGTCTGATTGGAGTTGTGTTTATAGTATCACATTTACGAGACCCACTGAGATCCATCATGATATCTAGTGCACATATGTACATACATATATAATATATATATATATATATATATGTATATATTATTACATATGGTTTTTATAATATCTAATTCAAATATTATTTTTTGTATCACAAATGTTATTGTTCTTACTATGTAATGTGACATAATATCAGCTTGTATATATATATACACATACTCTACTCTCCTTGTAAACTGACATGTACTGTTGTTTCACGTGGCAAGTTTAAAAAAAATTATATTCCTTATCATAACATTGAAAAATAATGTAATTTTTAGATTAATTATTAAGTAAATCTTAATTTTTCTTAGTAATACAAGAGGAGTTCATTTTATTTTAAACTAGGGTCTGCACCTTTAATATTACTTTTTCATCCTTCTGGATTAAGGGGAGTTAACCATAGAGGAAACTAGCGAAAGTTAATCATGGGTGTTGTACCTTGATCTTTACCTCAAAATATTAAGAAAAGCTATTTAGCAAAATTCATGTCTTCAACTTCACCAAAAAATTAGTTTCCCTCTTCTTCTTTTTTTAAAATACTAGTAGCTTTTTACTTGCATAAAAAATGGGTTACCTTTTACTTAAATCAGGAAAAAAGTGTTAACTTTCTACTCTGGTAACTGAAAATAGATTAGCTTTTTCTTACATCATTAAATATGATTTTGCTTTTTACTTAATAAATGAAAATGGGTTTACCATTTACTCAAATCAATTAAAACATTTGCTTTTCACTCAAATCAGAAGAATTAAATGGGTTTACATTTTAGTCTAATGTGTAAAAGTTGTTTTATGTTTGGCTTTCTCTCAGATCAGTAACATGGGTTTACCATTTAATTACATCAGTAACATGGGTTTACCATTTAATTACATCAGTAACGTGGGTTTACCATTTAATTACATCAGTAACAGGGATTTACCATTTAATTACATCAGTAACAGGGATTTACCACTCAATTACATCAGTAACGTGGGTTTACCATTTAATCACATCAGTAACGTGGGTTTACCATTTAATTACATCAGTAACATGGGTTTACCATTTAATTACATCAGTAACGTGGGTTTACCATTTAATTACATCAGTAACAGGGATTTACAATTTAATTGCATCAGTAATGTGGCTTTACCATTTAATCACATCAGTAACAGGGATTTACCATTTAATTACATCAGTAACATGGGTTTTCCATTTAATTACATCAGTAACAGGGGTTTACCATTTAATTACATCAGTAACAGGGATTTACCAGTTAATTACATCAGTAACATGGGTTTACCATTTAATTACATCAGTAACGTGGGTTTACCATTTAATTACATCAGTAACAGGGGTTTACCATTTAATTACATCAGTAACAGGGATTTACAATTTAATTGCATCAGTAATGTGGGTTTACCATTTAATCACATCAGTAACAGGGATTTACCATTTAATTACATCAGTAACATGGGTTTTCCATTTAATTACATCAGTAACGTGGGTTTACCATTTAATTACATCAGTAACATGGGTTTACCATTTAATTACATCAGTAACAGGGATTTACCATTTAATTACATCAGTAACAGGGATTTACAATTTAATTACATCAGTAACATGGGTTTTCCATTTAATTACATCAGTAACATGGATTTACAATTTAATTGCATCAGTAATGTGGGTTTACCATTTAATCACATCAGTAACAGGGATTTACCATTTAATTACATCAGTAACGTGGGTTTACCATTTAATTACATCAGTAACATGGGTTTACCATTTAATTACATCAGTAACATGGGTTTGTCAAAAATGGTTTTACCATTAATTCAGATCAGTATTCCTTCTGTCGATGCAGAAGTTATTCTTTGCAGGGTTTTAATAGTTGGGTACTTAAAACAACGTTCAAAATGTTTTATGGTAGGCAGTGCCTAGTTCCTTGTAGAAATCACTAGTAACATTTTCTCTGTAATGTTCACTACATAATAATGTTACCATAGTAAACCACTGTTCTTGACTTGGTCTGTCTCTTTCATTGATAGTGTTTTTATTTAAAAAAATGTAATGTCTCAAATTGATTCTTAATATTTTTCCTAATATATAATTTTTTGTTACCGATACTCACCGTCTTATTTATGCTGAGGACTACTGTTCACTTTAGGGTACTGTGGGCAGCCTCTGTTTTATTTAATTTATCTTTTTTTGTGTTATTCTTTTTGTTTGTCAGTTCACAAAATATTTAACTAACCTGATGAAATAAATGCAAGAATCTAACCCCTAGCAACCCCCCC
>JAECMU010037278.1:3620-14858 GCA_016106625.1 Dracogyra subfuscus
CCGAAACCCCCCACAAAACCCCAACAAAACAAAGCAAGATTTTGAAGAAAGAAAAAAACCTCACAACCAACAACAAAATACCACACATTTATAAAATAGCATTAACAAAATGTTACTTTTGAATTTTTCACAAGATAAAACAGGTTTTCTTTTCGTGACTAGTCACATATTCATTTTTTGAAAATGATCGAAGTATTTGCAGACGTAACACGCTCGCCTGGTGTGTTATCGGTCTATGACTGATCCCCGTCTGTGGGCACATTCTCGTCCAAGCCAGAACACGACGACTGGTATATCAAAAACTGTGGTATGTGCTATCCTGTCTATAGGGTGGTGCATATAAAGGATCCTTTGCTACTAATGGAAAAACGTAGTGGGTTTCTTCGCTAAGACTATATGTCAAAACTACAAAATGTTTGACATCCAACAGCCGGTGATTAGTAAATCAATGTGCTCTAGTGGTGTCGTTAAACAAATCAAACTTTGAACTTTTCACACTCTACAATTTGCAATAATATTTTCTCGTTTCTTCTAGTAAATAAAATATGTGGTTGTAAAATGTTAATATATTGTTGTGGACTTACTGCGGAACCCTCGTGTAATTGTGGGCATTACTCTGAAAGCACTCATCATTATTTCTTTTAATGTCAACTATACAACCAGCAACGGCAAATTCTTTTAACATTTCTAAACAGTTTTGAACCAATTAATCTGCAATTGATATTAAATGGTCGAGCTACATTAAATGACAATATCAATAAACAAATATTTGAGCATGTTCATAAATACACTAAGCATACAAAACGATTTGACTAAGACAATTGTATTTAATGGTGTGGAATAATTTATTTATTTATTTACTTGTTACTTTGTTACTTGCGGAATTATTGTTACTATTATTATTTACCAGTTGGGCTGTCTGGGCAGAAATTATTATTATTTTTTTTTTTTTTTATTTAAATTAATAATGAATATTGCTAAACCATCGATTACATCTATTTCCTATCCCTTACTGTTATTTCATTTTATTCAATCGTTTCTTTCAAATGTATTTATTTATATATTGAAAAATTAAGTCGCCATTATTGCAAACGTATACTGTTAATTTAGGAGAGGGCCTCGTAAGATGGATAACTTGTGCCCAATCCTTTTGTGTACATACATTATATGCAATAAAATATGTTTTCAATCAAATGTTAAAGGTGTAAATTTTATATTTAAAAACAAAGATTATGAGATATTTTCGGCAAAAGCAACAGTAATACTGCCCCTTTAATCATTTATGCAAAACAATCCATTTTAGATGTTTTCAGCGGGAAACAACTGTGATATTGGTCCTTTAATCATATATGCGTACAGCTCGATCGTAATAATGCGGTTACTACAAGTGTTTTTGCGATCACATACAAAGCTTCTTGAGATAAGGTTGCGCTCACAGGAAGACGATATTCCAAGAATCAGCGGTGCTTTGTTTTCACTACAAAATAGTCTGTTTGTAAACGTACAAATTCTGCCGCATAATACATTTAGAATTCCAGTTTATCTAAATTTGGCATTCCAAATTTACCTCCACACAAACAAATCAAAGCATCTGATTTCGGTTTATCCGAATTTTATCGGCTCTACGAAAGCGAACGGATCGAATATTGCCGCCAGCTTTTCGTCGATGCTTTTACACACGAATATCCCCCAAGTTGAAAAGAAAACACGTGCTTTTCTGATAGCTATCGAGGCCTAACCAATCAAAAAGCGCCAAAAACGGAGAAGTGCCAATTTAGTGCAGGATGAATCGAATGGTGATGCAAATTGATTTTGGCGACGTACATGTTCGACTGGCATTATTCCTGTTACCAGAGTTCTAAAAGGCACGGCCGCTGTAATGAGAGAGTTGAAAAAAACCTCTAAAACATATTACCTGCACCGAGTCTCGATAACGACTTGGATTTACGCCGAATTAATGTTCGTGCTAACGCAGAGGACGAACTGCAGAATGGAATAAATTAAGCAAGGCTGCATTCCGTTCTTGTTTAAGACAGTATTTGGTAACCATTAATAAGGCATGATTTTAAACCAGAACTGCAGTTAATGGATGTGTTTGCTCAGGTTACTCAACCTTCTTCCAACAGGCGCGGATCCAAAGGGTACGGAATGCGAACCCTCTCCTTGAACCTTTTTTTCTAATGTTTTATTTAACGACGCATTCAGAACATTTTAATTACGGTTATTTGGCGTCAGACATATTGTTAAGGACTACATATATTAAGAGAGGAAACCCGCTGTCGCCACTTCATGGGCTACTCTTTCCGATTAGCAGCAAGGGATCTTTTATATGCACCATCCCACAGACAGGATAGCACATAGCACTGGCTGTGACGAGAAATAGCCCAATGGGCCCACCGACGGGGATCGATCCCAGACCGACAGTGCATCGAGCGAGCGCTGTACCACTGAGCTACGTCCCGCCCCCTCCTCGAACTTTGAAATGTCCTTAACATTCACGACTTAACGGATGAATAAAGGAACGATTGAGTGGGTGAATGCGTGAGTGAGTGAATGAATGGAAATTAATCTTTTGTTTACCAACACAACTAGAGCACATTGATTGATTAATTATCTGCTTTTGGATGTCAACTATTTGATAATTTGACATATAGTCGTAGAGAGGTAACCCGCTACATGTTTCCATTAGTAGCAAGGAATCCTTCACATGCATCATTCCACAGACAGGATAGCACATACCACATCTTTTAATATACTAGTCGTGAGGCACTGGCTGAAACGAGAAACGGCCTAATGAGCCATTGACGGGGATCGATCCCAGAACCACCGCGCATAAAGCGAGTTTTACCACTGGACTATTTTTTTATTTATTTTTTTGCTTAACGACGCACTCAACACATTGTAATTACGGTTATATCGGCGTCGGACATATGGTTATGTCGAGAGAAAAAACCCAGTGGTAAGCTGACGGGGATCGATCCTAGACCGACCGCGCATCAGGCGGGCACTGTATCACTGGGCTATGCTGCCCGCTACCACTGGACTACGTCCCGCCCCGATGAATATTTAACAACATACCAGAAAGAAAACACATCGGCCCTTGGGAGTCACACATAGGTAAATGATAACATCAATACAAAAAAACAACAACAACCATTTCCAATAAAACACAGCTGCCCTTGGGAGTCACACATAGGTAAATGATAACATCAATACAAACAATATACCATTTCCAATAAAACACAGCTGCTGTGAATAGTCACTTTCATTAAAACTACGACGACGTATAGTAACGTACCATCAATAAAATCTTCAAAACATAAAATCAAATGTTATGGTTAGACCACGTAATATAAAGACAATAAATAGTGTAATGATGTAGGTTATCGGCTTTTCCATTAGAAGGTAAGCATAGAGGCACCGCTCGTTCGTTCTGGACAACATAAAGCCGATAACCTACTCGTACGCCATTAACCTGTTATTTATTTTGTATTTTATGTTCTTGTACTTCACCAAGAAGCACGGAAAGTAAACACAAAATGTATCTCCACTGAAATAAACGAGATGCGTGTATATAACATGCAATTATACATCTACTTACAACAAACGAAATGAGTGAGAAAGGTCACGTGAAAAAGTCTGCTTTACATGGTTACTATAATTGATTAATATAAATAATGGTAATATTTTTGTAGGCTGGGTATTTCTTAAAAGGACAGCCTAATAATAGGCACTGTTCTTCAGAAACTGTTTCTGAATTTTTATAATGTCACGTCGAGTCACGTCATATTATATCATATCATATCATATCATATCATATCATAGCATAGCATATCATATTATATCCGATCAAATTCGATCCGATCAAATCAAATATACCATACCATACCATACCATACCATACCATATCAAAACATATATCATATCTGCTTCCAGCCACATCACGTAAAACGTAATCGCATATACGATACGATACGATACGTCACGTCACGTCACGTCACATACCATATGCTACAATGCACTGAAATACTGTCGGTGACCTTGTTTAAAAATTGCATCCCGTCCATAGAAAAATCCTCCATCCGCCCCTGTTCAAAATAATATATAAAAAGTTTCGTAGTTTCTTCACTTCCCCAAAATAAAACGCATAACACCACCCTTCACCATTTATAACTATGAAAGTCTATATCGGTATACACAATTTAAACATAAGAGAAACAAGCGCATGTTACAAGAATCGTTGTTAGCAGAACATATGGAAAATATTTATATTATTTATGCATTTGTTCGGATGAAAGGAAGCTTTTGCGAAAAACATATAAACAAAACACTAAAGTAATTTGGACGTGACCAGTATAACCCACTAAATATCAGCATAACGTGTGGCTGGCTAGTGAAGTTATATATCATCCAGTAACGCATACCGTATATATTAACCGAATGTGTCTTAAAGAAGTGGTGGACTCCCTTACTCCATTCTCAGCGAACACATTGGATTATCTGCGTTTTGAATAATCAAACGGGAAAGTAAAGTAATATTTATTTGGTGGCATCACAAAAGTACGGCTAATATGTTGACTTTACATATATGGTTATTTCAACTCTTGGTAGAGAAAGAGGGTTGGGTGAAATAGAGAGAGAGAGAGAGAGAGAGAGAGAGAGAGAGAGAGAGAGAGAGAGAGAGAGAGAGAGAGAGAGAGAGAGAGAGAGAGAGAGAGAGAGAGAGAGAGAGAGAGAGAGAAATAGACCGATAGAGACAGAAATAGACCGAGAGAAGAGAGGGTGAAACACTTTGAGACAGAGAGAGAGTTGGAAGAGTGAGGGAGGGAGAGAGAGAGAAAGAAAGAGAGGGAGAGAGAAAAAGAGAGAGGGACAAAATACTCTGGCAGAAGGGGGAAGTGAGGAAGGGGGTGAGAGAGGGGGAGCAACGGTAGAAAACAAAAGCCAAATTGGCTACTACTATCGACAAGCAGCAACACCCCTCCACTACTACTTCCTAAAGTAAGCTAAAACCCAATAATGGGAACATGGTATAATTTTGATATATTTTGATTGATATGTACTTGCTTATGGCACTGTGTATATAAATATATATGTATATGCATGTATATATATATATGTATATACACACTTTAATGTCTAAAAACACCACACAGAAATGTATTTTTAAAACAAAAAACAAAAAAGAAAAAAGAACAAAAGAAAAAAGTCCTCTAGTATTTCTTCAACATTCTCGATTTAGCAACTGAAAATCCCACAGGGTTTCATAACAATGTCACTAACAAGATTCCGAAAATAATGCGTGATCTTCAGGAAAATAATTACAGTTGTATGCTAAAATTAGCTGTATGCTAAAAAAATTCCCAGGAAAATCTAGAGATCAGCTGAAATCGAATGCGCTGCTTACATGGTTTGAGAGTGACAATCGTCGATCAGATGCCAGTACAGCAATATACCTTTCAAAAATATCTATTTGTAGAAACATGACAAGAACAAGACGAACAAGCTTGACTAATTATCCTATGGATAAAACAGCTTCCCAGGTGGTTAAAAAAACAGACGCGGTGTTTAGTACTGGCAGGGAGTATTCAAACAATCAATTAGTGCCATCCATTTCCGTGTGTGCTCATTAATCATTGCTCATGACCATACTATCATTATTAATACCACCACCATCATCATCATTATCATCATCATCATCATCATCATCAACAACAACAGTAGCAGTAGCAAAATTACCATAACCAACATGAGCAGCAACACAACAAACAGCCAAAATATCACCAGAATTATCACAGCAATCATCATCAGGACCATCAATGTTATCATCAAGATCTTTATCATTAAATTTCAACGTCATCATCATCAAGGCTAAATGAACTGTGTACCATCTCCACCTTTTGCCCCGTACAACACCTTACACACCTATTAACTGCTGTTCGTCAGCGTTTGTGACGTAGTGCTAACCCCTCCTTCATTAAGGTTGGCAAGTACGGGGTTCGTATCTCGAAACCGGCTCCAATAAAAAGCAATGTTTTTACGGCTAAAAAGGGCGGTGTAAGACGACTATACAGACAATTCTATCATTAACAACTAACCATTATCAATATCTTAGCCAATGTTCAGCCAGTCGTTTTACACTAAACGTTTGCGAACAAGGGTATTTTGAATGGTTCCCGAAAGTGAAGCGAGTCCATAAGAACGCGCTTGAGCATTCAATGACTACCAAGAACAAAATAAA
The DNA here is from genome assembly GCA_016106625.1 of Dracogyra subfuscus. Lineage (NCBI taxonomy): Eukaryota > Metazoa > Mollusca > Gastropoda > Neomphalida > Peltospiridae > Dracogyra > Dracogyra subfuscus. The sequence goes on from JAECMU010037278.1 coordinate 9,862, forward strand.
TTGGAAATAAATTTAAAACCGCTGTTGCTCCAGCAATGCGCTGATATGGTGTTAAACAAACATTCATTCCCTAGGCTGTCGACTTTTAACTGACCAGGAATACTTGACATTTCGTAATTTATGTCTGCGGATATTAACTTCGCTTGAGTTATTTATAATTCAAATTAGTCTCTTTTCATAGACACACAACACTGAAAGCTATGTAATCATACAGACCGCACCAACACAATACACACATATTGTTTTCTCTCTGAAAAAATAGGACGCTTACGGTTTAAGATGACATTAAATAATAAATGATTGCAATTAACTAACAGATTCAATCAATATAATGCAGCTTTTATTAAAACCGTTTCACTTTGGAAACAGACGTTAGATTTCTGATGTCCTTTAATAGTACGCCGTCCGTTGTTCAGGATAATGTTTTATTTAACGACGCACTCGACACATTTTATTTACGGTTATATGGCATCGGATACTTGGTGGACCACACAGATATTGAGGGAGGAAATCCACTGTCGCCACTTAATTAACAGCAAGGGATCTTTTATATGCACCATCCCATAGACAGGATAGCACATACCACATCCGTTGATATACCAGTCGTGGTGCAATGGCTGGAACGAGAAACAGCTCAAATGGACTCAGCGACGGGGATCGATCCTAAACCGACCGCGCATCAAGCGAGCGCCTTACCACCAGGCTACGTGTCGTTTCTCCCGTTGTTCAATGCTACAGCATATTTCTGTATAGATGTTTTATAATAAACCGTAAGAGAATTTGATTTATCTTAATAATTATATGCTTTGTATCCTAGCGTGCTGGCTGTCGTTCTAGTAAACCCCCCAAACACTTTTAAAATTACATTTTACATCTATCGAATTATTCACGAGTGATTGTATAAATATTGTGTTTTCTACGGTCTATATCAGATCTGTCCCGGTATGTTTTATAAACCTAACATAAGTGGGTTTGGCAGTACAATATAAATCAGGGTAATAGAGGTTATTTTAAATTAGGTAGGAAAGACACTTGTAAAGAAAAACAACAGACAGAGACAGACAAAATGAATGAATGTTTAATGACACCCCAGCACCAAAAATACATCGACTATTGGTTGTCAAACTATGGTAAATGTAGGAATAATGTGATGATCAACATCAATATACAAATTAAAACGTTAAAGAAAACACAGAGTAAAGAACTGTGCACAAATACAAATATCACAGATAGATAAAATTAAAATTTACAATACATTTTGTAATACAAGTTCTGTATGGAAATTAAAAGATTCCATCACATTTCGTTGTTCAAGTATGAGTACACTCCACCAAAATATGCCAGAGAGAGAGAGAGAGAGAGAGAGAGAGAGAGAGAGAGAGAGAGAGAGAGAGAGAGAGAGAGAGAGAGAGAGAGAGAGAGATGTATTATCTAATGGAGACAAGCGTAATTTTCCACTGTTTATATATCCTTAAAAACGTAACCCTCAACCTAGCTCAGTATCGTGGCAGTCATCGTAATGAGAAACACCTGCCAATGACTCACGGAGAGGTTATAATAGTGTCAAAACATTATTTTGACTTGTCCCCGAGATTGAATATAAATTTCAATATCCCTTTATGCTAAAAACGTATTTACGGCACTGATGCTTCTACAGTTAAGTTATAGGTCGTAATTAGTAATCGATTTCCGTAGTGGTAATTTCAGTAGATGGTTTGGTTTTGAGATATAGGTCATCGCAATGAAGCAGCCAATGAGATGTCTCTAAATCAATATCCAACATATGTGAGATATTGTATTTTATATAATAAATTTCACAATGTTCTCTAACGGGGCTGTCACACTGTCTCGAGTTTCGGTACAAGTTGTGGCGAGTTCATAACTTGCCACATGTCGGGGGAATGTCTCGGACATGTCGCCATATGTCGGCTGAAGTCGTACACATGTCGTAGCATGTCGTCACTACTTAAGCTATTTAAAATTCTCGCCGTCCTAGGTCTTCTCGTATCAATCTCGCAACTCACTCGTACATTGTCGTACAACTGTTGTATTCATTGTCGGCTCTTGTCGCGTATTTTTGAGTGATGTCGCCGTCCCAAAACAACTGCCGTGTCATGGCGGAATACTACAGTATAAAATGAGTAACGTACGACATGCTGCGACATAGTACTATATTTATGCCGAGATACGTCGAGTTCACTACAACATCTCGACAACTGTACGACAATGCCCAAGTTTTCTACGAGTTTCGTACGAGTTCGGGCGAGATTAAGTGAAAATGGCATATAAATAGGAGCTGCGTCATTGTCCCTCATTCAGTTTCCATTCAGAATTCCAGGAAGCAACATCGCATTATACATTATTACTTTGACGATAATTATCATGGCTCTCACAAAGGGGAAGGGCAAGGGTGCATTAAAGAAAAGATCCTGTGCAACTACCAGATTTACACCGCCTTCACTCTCCAGGGAGGTGTCTGATGTGGATGCAGAAATTACGGAGGATGGACAGCAGTCTCAAGGCAAACGGTCCCGTCAAGACGAGTTCGAATCCATCCAGGAGTACCTTCAACAGAGTTTAGAGACTCTTATGCAGTATGTCAAGCAGTTCAACCATCTGAGGAGGGCCCAGCATGACCATCTCCAACATATGCCGGCACAGCATATGCAGCAACACATGCCGACACAGCATATGTAACAACACATTCCACATGAGTCTAACCAAGAAACCTACAGACACCTGCAATCCATGAATATCCAGCAATGACAGATGAGCCAGAGTGGTGATGGGGGCTTTCAACCTGGTCCTCTTAACACTAGTGGTTGGGATAAACCTGCACCTAGCCTTGGACAGCCACCAGTCTTTGTGTTAGATACATTGCAGACACCACCTGTGACACAACAGTCCTCTTCCCAGTTGCCTGCGGATCAAGCACCAGCTTCACAGCCTCAGCGGTATGATTCAGACAATGATATGCCATGAAACATTCTTCATCTTTGTTTTAGCCTCATAATTATTATTCTTTATCTCTTTTTGAATGAACCACTTTAGATTATGTGTATTGTAGTGTCTTTAAGACACTTGATGGCTATGTGTTTCCTATCTAGCGCTATCAAGGTATGATGAACATTCCACCGAGATGGAAATTTCTGGGCAATGTCCAGCCATTCTTCCCGTGTGGTAGGAGTGGTTATCACTTTGTCTGCAAATTCGTCAACGGTGGCTTGACACAATTCCCGTACCGTAAGGGAGACGGTATTATCTGGCACTCTGAACCCACACATGAGGCTCTTGCAACTTTCTCATGTGGTCATGTGCCTGAAAGTGATAGCCAGCTTCAATTTCAGGTTTCAGGGAGTCTCTGTACCACGTGTTCTGTTTCAACATTCTAGGAGTAAGTCTCTGTTTCAGCTGTCTGAACATTTCAGGTGGGACTCAGGAAATTTCTGAAAGCATGGTCTTCAACCTCAAGTTCATGCATCAGGCGATCATAGTGTCAAACGTATTTTCGCCTCATGATCTATGCCCTGACCACAAATCTTCTAGGGGCTCTCCTCCTCCTCCTCCGTCTCTGCTGGTGCAACTGTGCGAGGCTGAGATCAATTGCAGCATCATTTTCCTCCAGTTCCAACAGTAGTTGAAGGTTTCTTTGTGGAGGTTGTTGGGTCATGATGTTTCCTCATCGGCAATCAATGAGACTATGACCAATGGTCAGTGATTCACACCTATATATACCAAACATTCTGCTGAACTCGTACAGAACTCGCATTTTATCGTACAAAGTTGAACGAATATCGTACTATATCGTAGCAAACTCGCATTTAGTCGTACGAATGTCGTACTAATGTCGCAATATATCGTACCACATCGTACAAATTCGTACCTATTCGTACAAATCTCTTACAAACTCGTACAAACACGTAGTGATGTCGAACAACTATCGCAGGATTTTCGTACGAATGTCGTAGAAACTCCTATTAATTCAAAATAGTTTCGTACTATTTCGCCAAACATATCGTAGAGATATCGTGGTACACTCGTGTTAGTATTTTGATAAAAAATTCGGCTGACAACTCGTGGCCATCCGCGACAATTTATGGCGAGTTTATTTAGCCGCATATCGCCGCATGTCGTAGGGATACCCGGGACAGTGTGACACCCCCTTTAAATAGGAAAGATGCAAATAATATGCAACTAGGTTCATGCATATTGTCGTGTTTTGTTTTTATACAACATCATTTAATTTTTAATTATACGCTCTGGGAGACCAGCAGCTTTAATACATACATATTTATAGCAGCCATTACAACATGTTTTCGTCTAACATACCATTTTAACAACTGAGATCACCCATCAAAGATATTTTGTTTGTTTGTTTAAAACGTCAATGTACAGGATAACCAATATTTCAGTAGCCCAAACTGTATTTTAACCCACAGACCAACAACGAATGAATGAATGTTTAACGACACCCCAGCACGAAAAATACATCGACTATTGGTTGTCAAACTATGGTAATGCAAACAAATACGGTGATGATCTACACCAATATAAAAATTCAAGATTTAAATAAAAACAGTGTAAAGAACTGCGCAAAAATACAAATAGTGTAGATAAATGCTGACGTTTACTCAAAATTTGAATTTATGCTGTAGTGGCCATTCTCGAAGAGAATGTTACACCCCGATAACACGGTGAGGTTACAGCAAGCGCAGGGGCGAATAAAATAAACAAACAAGGTAAAACATTGTATTAGGAAGTGAAATGAAACTGAAGCTATTACAAACATTAGGTCGACCAGGGTTTTTTTTCTTTCTTTTTTTTTTTCTTTCTTTTTTTTAACGACGCACTCAACACATTATAATTACGGTTATATCGGCGTCGGACATATGATTATGTCGAGAAAAACCCACAGTGGTTAGCTGACGGGGATCGATCCTAGACCGACCGCGCATCAGGCGGACAATGTACCACTGGGCTATGCTGCCCGCTAAAAC
>JAECMU010037340.1:4196-24513 GCA_016106625.1 Dracogyra subfuscus
CTCTCTCTCTCTGTCTCTGTCTCTGTTTCTCTTTCTCTCTCTCTGTCTCTCTCTCACTGTGTCTCTCTCTCTTTCTCTCTCTCTTTCTCTCTATCTCTTCCCCCCCCCACCTCCAGTAACAATATGTTACTTGTGAGACACCATGTAGTAATAGTTTAAAATCTGCTGAGGTGACATTAAATATTACTTTGCTTTGGATATTTATATAGAGAATACTAAATGAGTGGCTGTTAGATACCATTTATCTCACAGCAAATGAAAGAGTTTGATACATTTTTAAACATCAAGTTATGAGATAAATGGTATCTAAGAGACACGTGTGTATAATGCTATTTCTTACATATTTTCAAAAACTAGGTTTTAAGTGAATTTTAACATCTTTTTCGACTAAAAGTTATTTACAGACTTTGCACTTGTAGCTAACTTATGCATCACGTACCCATGATTGTCAGGTTAACTATACATCACAATGTAATCCATTTCCATTGTGTAGTTTTTCATTGGATGTATGGCATTGTTGATCTGGCCCTGTGCTTATAAACCATAAAGTCCAGACTTTAACATCATGGCAATGCCATTCAAATAGCATTATGTTAAAGTCTGGACTTTATTAAAGTCTAGACTTTGAGTTTTATAAGCACGGCTCCTGGTCATCACCTAGGAGCAGCCAGTCATATGTTTTGAAATGGTTAACACACGTACATGTGTAAACAACCATGTGTAAGAAATAATAATATATGGTAATTCTTAGTGCTGCATAATAATATAAGAGCTATTAAAGATTTCCATTTATCCAAAGCTCCATGACTGGTATATTAGACAGTGGTATGTGCTGTCCTGTTTCAAGTTATTGCCAGCTAGGATTAGTGGTAACTCCATTTTGAAGAGACAAACAGATGGTGACAGTAGATTTTTTTCTTGTATTTTTTACTTCTGATAATGATGGGGGGGGGGGGGGTAATAAATCTGGAATCTGTTATTTAAGAGATACAAAAATCTTCCTGATTCTTTTAAAAATTCTAATTTTATTGCTAATCTTGTCTTTCTATTTGTCGGATTGTCCCACATAAAGTTTTTCAAAAATATGTTTGCGTATTTCCTCAAGATATTGAGTTGAAGTTTTGTGTATAGCTTTATTATGAAGTTTGGCTTTATAGTGATATACCCTTGGCCTTTGATCTTAACGAAAATATGTTGGGCCTGGTTGGGGACATGTATTGTTTTAGCAGTACTCCCCACCTGCTTGTTCATGATGAAAAGCTAACAGTAACACTCTACTTTTTAAGAGCTTGCAAAGTTTTTCAGATTTAATCCTATGTCCTTAATCTCTGAAAAACTTTGCAGGCTCTTGAAAAGTGGAGAATTAGTGTTAGCTTTTCAGTTGATTATTAGTTTCTTTGTTTTGTTTAACGTCACCACTAGAGCACATTGATTTATTAATCATCAGCTATTGGTAATTTTTACAAAGTCTTAGATAGGAAACCCACTACATTTTTTAATTAGTAGCAAGGCATCTTTTATATATACCATCCCACAGACAGGATAGCACATATCATGGCCTTTGATATACCAGCTGTGGTGCACTGCCTGAAACCAGAAATAACCCAATGGGCCCACCAATGGGGATCGATCCCAAACTGACCACGCATCACACAAGTGCTTTACCGCTGGTATACGTCCCACCCCTATGTCATGTTGAATAAAAAAAATTGTGTTTATTATTTATACTTTGATGATAATGTTGATGGTATTTGTTTTCAGCACAAGATGGTGGAAGCAACGACACTGCAGCAACAGACGGAGTAGCGGGCAGTTCTTCTAGTCAACCCCGTATCCGATAGCAGTGTACATAGGACAGAGTTTGTATCATATTAGATGCATAATTTATTGATTCTCAAGTTACACGAGACCTCCGCACTCTGGTTCGCAGGGTTCCGGCAGCTGATTTCAACAACTGCATCTTTGTGAATGAGGAGGCCCGGACATACATTCGCCTGTGCTTTGAATCAACTCCGTGTTTTTAATGCAATACAAGCTGGATCACAGTGTGACCATGATTGTATTGAATTGGGAATGTGTGGTTTATGTTTACTGGCGACACAAAACCTGACACCATCTCTTATATCATAAGGCTCAAAACATAAGGAATGGAATTCTGCCATGTTCAATATCAAAGAACAATTTCTTTTCTTTCTGTTTTTTTAGTCTCATAAAAACAAAAGGCTGTAGTTGTACCGTGATTGAAATGGTCGTCATTGAACAGAGTCCAATATACCAACAAAACCACCAAGTCATTTTAATACCTGCTGTTCAGACAAACTGTTGAATTTTAGATTTCTATTCACATTGGGTTTTTTTAGTTTGGGCTGGGTGTTTTATTTGTATTATTATTATTATTATATCCATATCCATGGATAAGGGTTGTCTTTGAAATTATTTGATGACGAGTGACAATTACTAAATGTTTGACATCTAATAGCCAAACATTAATTGATCAATGTGCCCTAGTGGTGTCAGGGTGAGGGGTGTGATAAAAGGTACCCCATCACCAGAATACAATAGATGATTCTAACCAATTCATTCAGACTGGTCCATTGAAATAGAGGGGAGATGCACATAGGTAGGAAGCTCACTTTAAGTATTCATGAAAATAGAAAATATTAATAAAATAAAATTCATACTAATAGCATACAGATTTATATAGATTTTCAGTATATTTGTAGATCAGGGTGAAGGGTGTGATAAAAGGTACCCCCCCCCCCCACTACTACCACCACCACTACCACAAAATGGGCATAATTTGGTCAGTGCAGAACCGCTTTTTAAAAATCAACAAAACCAGTGTTTACAGTTGTATTGAGTTAAATGAGAATACCGATTGGTTTTGATCATTCCATAATTATATTTTAACCACTTTTATAGATTAGGAAACAATAATTCAAAACATTGTATGAATGGGTGTCCAAACCAAAAAAGTGGCATCTGATCTGTTTTTACGTTTGTCACTCCAAGACTACATTTTGAAAAATATTTTATTTATATGTTAGAATGCATTTTTGAAAAATATATATTATAATAATTCTGAGTGTCTCCATCCAGTTCACCCGTCTTGTTGATGTATGTATGTTTTCTTTTACTCGATGTTTCTCGTACAATACCAATATTATAATTTACAGTTAAATTTGTTTACAAAGACCACCTAAGGAATCTGTAGAAATAACAAGTAAGAAATAATCTATTTTAACAGATTTTTTCAAACTGGATTTTTTATGGTAGGCAATAAATAATCTCAAAATTGTATACATGTGTTCATGTTACTGTTTTTTTAACTCATGCAATAACAGTAGCATCTAAAATTTGGGTGGTGCATTTTTATTAAAGTTTAGGATTTATTTTGTATTTATTTTTAATATAAGGCAATACTGAGAAAGTTTAGTTACAGATATATATTTTAAACAGGTGTGCTTTATATAGGCTTGACTATCGGATTTTACCTGCTCAGACAATGTAATACCTGTCTTATTATTCTTCAGTTCTGTTAAAACTGGTCTCAGCCATTGAGTGTTCAGTGATTCTTTTTGCAAGTAGCACACATGTAAACAAAAAAAAACATTGATTCAAGCTGCTGATGTTAAATGTTAGAAATACAGAATGGATTTTCAGTAAATGTCTTAGGTGTCTAGGATGTAAACATATCGTTTTTGCTATTACCGAATATATTTTATTTTAAAACTTTTTTAAAATGTACTTGAGTATAGATAAAAGTTTATGATTACCTGGAGTTGGGGTGGTTCAAAATCAACACCTGCAATTTAATTTTTAAAAAATTCATAGCAATAAAAAAAAATACCATTAAAAAAACAAAAAACAAATATAGTTAAAGGCAAAAAACTTCACAGCATTGCCGATTGCCATGCACAGTTGCAGGGGTTGTATAATACAAGCAAAATATTGGGAACTTTAACCATATGGAATGAATTGGTCATTGGTATGTCAATGATCAAATGATTAGAACATTAATCAACTATTCCGTGCAAATTTAGAATTGTGTATAATTACATCTTGGTCCAGTAAAACCATTGGTTAATAAACTTGTTTATGTATTTATAATAGTTTATTTATTATTGCTTGTTTTTTTGTTTTTTAACGTTTCTGTATTTTATTTTTATGTATAAATACATTTTGTAAAAAGGTTTTTATGGCATTACAAAACTAATTAAACATGTACAGTTGTATTGAAGTTCATTTTCTGTATAATTCTAAGAATAGCATTATAACATGTTAAAATCTTGGAACGGGGTAGTGGTTGTTATTGTTAGTGTTATAACATGGATACATTAGGAGTTTTATGAACGCTTTTTAATCTACCAGAAAATATAATTTATTAATTTTATGTAGCTTCAAAAATGTATTTGTATATTTAAGCTATTAAATATTTCCTGTTTATTACGGTAAAACATAAATATCATTAGGAAATGGTTTAGGAAAGTATTTGGAAGATATGCACATTTTTATTACCGGTACTTAAGAATAATATTTTAAGGAAAACACGTGGAATTGTGTATTAAAAGATTATTTAATTTGCATTTCACTTTCTTACAGGTACCAAATAAAAGTATCAGATGCAATTTTAACAACATTAATTCTCTGCTACTTCCTTAGTTATTACAGATTAGCATTAACTTTATCATTGAGTAGCGGTTCCTAAGTAGTGTCGTTACAGATTTTAAAAAGTATATAAAACCATAGTAAAATAAGACCAATGGAATTAGGGCACTTCTAGTAAGAGAACATTATTAAGGCAATGTTTTTAAAGTGTTACGAATCAATACTTTATACAGTCAAAAGTTAAAGTATTGCTACAGCTTGTCAAAAGGTGAAAATAATATACTGTATTGTAAAACTTGTGGACAAAGATGCGCAAGAATTATCTTGGATGTTATGTTAATACCTGTATATTGTTTTATTTATGAGACTATTAATGACAAAAATAAATTTAAATTGGGTATTTTAGGCAGATCAGATGCATTTTTAAAATATCATATTTGATATTTTTTTGGAATTTTTTCAGAGCTATAGAATGATGTTATTTTATCACTGGTACTTGTACCAGACAACTGTGATGTATTGGATGTTTTTATTGTTATAAATATTGGCAAGGTTGTAAGTATACTGTATGCCAGTACAGGTAGTTGTATGAATTTTATGTATTATAATTGGCAATAATTGTATATTTTTGAATCCATCATCATCTTCATCATAATTGTTGATGACTATTTTTTTTTCGGGGTGCTAGTCACTGTGTATTTGTCCAGTCTATCCTGTTTGTTTTTCATCACTCATTATGTTTGCGAGCGTGTGCGCGTGCGTGCGTGCGTGCATGCGTGTGTGTTTGTGTCTTTATTATGTTAAAGCTTTATTCTGTATACTTGTCTAGACGTTTATTCTCTAAACCATTGTCTAGATTTCAGTGTGTTCTTCGTTTTGAAGTGGTGCTGTTTTATGAACGCTGTTTGAGAGAGGTACCAAGTTCTGTGAGAGTGAAACAACACTTTAATTAGGCCATGTGTAATTAGATACATGTCTCGGGTCCTGCACATTCATACATCTACTTTGCTTCCGAAGTGCTAATTCTTCACTGAGTTGCACGTCCATTTTATGCAATTTGTAGTCAAAGAATTGACTGGAACAGACTAACCAATCCCTCCGAATACATGCAGCATGGGTATTGAAGTGTAAAGACCAAAAATTAATGTGTTGGACCCCAAAACATAGAATTGATTAACATGGCCAAACTATTATCATACCGTAAAAGAGGTACAGTAAAAACTAATTTTGGAAAAAGCAAGAGCTGTTAGCAAACAGGATTCATTTCATCTGAAATGTTCAATGATATTGATAATTTACCTGCCCACTAATAAATATTACTAATGGTTAAAGTACATAACATGTACATGTATATTGTATTAAAGTATATATTCATGACAAGCACCTAATGCTTTAAAGAAAAGTGTTGTTGCAACATAGTCGGTTATTTTAGAACTTGGTCGTTTTCGATAGGCTTTTTTTTTTTTTTTTCTATTTCTTTTTTATTATTACCCCAAATTACTAAGCATGTTTGGGCAATGCATATGAATTTTTAGGTCCATTTTGAATTACAGTACTGCATACAATCTATTGTCACACTAAAAAAATTCACGTTTTTCAAGGAGGAGCAAGTTTATTATTTGAAACTAGTATGACCAAGAAAGTAAATACAAATAAGTTTTGCTTTAGAACCTTGCAATGTGTTATTTAAAATATGTGATGCAAGAATGATGTCATAATATTTCATTTATACTGTTTTATTTAATTACTAATTAGGCCATAATATATTAAATGCCTTTTTTTAATCCTTTCTTTTTTTTCCTCTTTTAAAAAAAAAAAAAAAACTGCACATCAAAGGTATATATATTATACAGTGGCATATATAGGGTATGGCTTGTGCCCTGGGTGCCGTTTGAAGGGCGGGGGGTGGGGGTTGGGGTGAGATACATGTCACTGAGCAGTTTCTATGAAAGTCAGACAAGCCATCGGATAGTGAAAACAGAATTTTCTTCAGATGTATGCTGTCTTTGATTGTTATAATTATTAGTCTAAGCAGTAAACAATAATAATAAATAATTTTTTCAATCCTTAAATGCCAAATTAGTTTCCATGACAATCAGTTTGAAATTGATAATTGCAAGTTAATTTTTATTTCTAACAGATGGGGGTCAGAGATTTGGACAGGGGTGCAATTTCAGTGTTTGTCATAAGTGGTTTTCTTTGATATGCCACTGATTTTATGGCCAATATTATTAGTTTTATTTGTTTGCCAATTAAACAATAAAAAACCAATAGGAGGTAAGCCTTTATCCTCGGAGCTGGTGGGGATGAAAATCAAGCATTTAATTTATTATGGCCTTAGATATATAATTATGCTACATTCATGACACAAAGCTGTAGTGTTTGAGGAGATTGCTCTGTAATATAAGAATATAGCTTTTGTTTGGCAATTGTTAATACATGTAATATGAATTGAAGCAAAGTACAAAGAAACATCCTAGAAGAGGGGTAATGCCAATACACAGACTTCTCTTCCATTAATCACTAAAGCTATCCAGTAACCACTGTCCTGGACAGATAGTCCAGAAGGCCAAGGTGTGTGCCCATGACCACGTGCTTAGATGTTAATTAAATATAAACGCAAAAATTCAATTAAAATGAAATAAAAAGACCTTTAAGCCAACCTTTGAAGAATTGGGCTAGATATTAAAAATGAATGATTTATTATTACAAGATGTATCTTATGAATTCTAATCATTGTCGTTAATAGTGGTTGTGTGGCATGATGGGTCTTTCTTTTAGGCTATGGTTTATTTAAATTATTTTTAAAAAAACCAATTAACTGTATAATTTAGAAACTTGATTTTATGCTTGTAATTTTTCTAAGTACATGTAGTCAAGCTAGAGGTACTTGTACCAATGTAAATAGTACCAAAGACACAGGAATTGGCATGTTTTTTCAGTATTTAACAATTCCATGAAATTCTCACAGTATGGCTTGTGGTAATGATTTGTTGCATAGCTTCATTTACAGTGGTCATTAAAAAAAAAAGTTTTCTTACTTAAATTCATTCACATTTATAGTGTGCAACTTTTATTTTTTCAACAGTACTTTCAATGTAGACCACACAGCACAAATTATGACTGTAAGTTGCACTATGAGAAAGCATGTCATACCTTTATTTTTCTCTTTTTCTTTTTATTATTATTAAAAATGTTTAGTTCCTTTTATTGATGTACAGATTAAAGTGAACATTTGAAATGAAATCGGTCCTGTTTGTTCACAGGCCATTACCCATTATTTGTTTTGTTTTTCAGAAATACTTCACATGTTTAATTACTTCATGTACATTATTTTAAAAATGATATGTTAAAATGTCAGTCTCCTAAAAAAAATATTGCCTTTTAGGTTGATCACAGTGTTAAATTAAAAAAAGAAGAAAAAAACTTGGTTAGTGTTTTGAAGATGTAGTTTATAATACAGCAAGAAATAAAATCTAACATGCAAATAAAATGTTTCCTCTTGTTTTGTTAGTAACTGGAAGCTTATCTGCACAGGTTTTTTTTAAAAACATGGATTAAGCATGTACACATTGAAAACTGCAGATCTAAAATTTAACCTAGTTTATTTTAACTGCATAGTTGTGCCTATTTAACGCTGGACTTTTACTTGCTTTAAACATTAAATCTTCTCAACATTCCAGGAAGGAAATAGGTTATTTAACAACATACTCAACACAATTTATTTTCGGTTATAAAGTTAAGGACCATACTGGAAACCCGCTGTCGCTACTTCATGAGCTACTCTTTTTGATTGGCAGCAAGGAATCTTTTATATGCACTCTATAGACAGGATACCACATACCACAGCCAATGTATCAGTCATGGTGCAGCGGGCAGCATAGCCCAGTGGTACAGTGCCCGCCTTATTCGCGGTCAGTCTAGGATCGATCCCTGTAAGCTAACCACTGTTTTTTTTCTCAACATAACCATGTCCAACGCCGATATAACCGTAGTTAAAATGTGTTGAGTGCGTTGTTAAACAAACAAACAGTCATGGTGCACTGGCTGGAGTGAGAAATAGGCTAGCAAGTCCACTGACAGGGATCAATCCCAAACCAACCACGCATCAAGTGAGATACAGTATAAACAGATAGCCAGAGATAAATCAGTGTCTTGTGTCGGCTATTAGGCTGATGTGGTGATTTGTTTACATCCATTTCTAACATGTTAAAACTTGTAAAGACAATATATAAATGATAAATTTAAGAAAACAAATATGGGTGATATTGATAAAGGAGGCAAATCAAAGGTACATGTAAATAGTATTCTTCCATTAGAAATGGAGTAGTCCTAATGGTATCAAGCAGTTATAAAATTGTATGATGTCAGGCTGGATACATTATTACTATAACCTTCATTATCACAGTTTTTATATTGGTGAATTTAAAAAATGGTGTTAAAAAAACTAAATTCTGTACTAAAAATATCTACTACTATTATTACAGAATATTAATAAGGTGGGGGAAGGAGGGGTGTAACAAACAAAAAACACAGTCCCATTTTATAATGGCATTTTAATATTGCTCCATACAACATGTAAAATCATCTGAATCAAGCATCAAAGATTGAACTAAACAAATGAATAAAGAGCAAACAAACTACATTTCTCATAAACTGGACAACCATGGACGTCACAACTTCATATTTAATTAAAAACAAATTTTTAAAAAACCTATATTCCAAAATACAAATCACTAGAAGTGTAAGAACTTTCGAAAGACTTTTCTCCAAGAAAGTTATGCAATGTATTCACTACATGTATCTTTGAGAAAAGCAGATCCTTCATACTTATTGTCATGAATGTGGGGTTTTTTATGAATGAGATACATGATTACGGCAGTTAAAGAATTGATACAACGTGTGTCACTACAACTCCATCTTAGACCCATTTTCCATTAATACAATTTCGCATGCGAAATTATTAATACAGTGCCGAGTGCATATACACAGTACTTTTTACATACCAAGGGTGGAACATAGCCCAGTGATAACGCACGCACTTGATGCACGGTTAGTTTGGGATCGATCCCCATTGGTGGACAAATCCTGTCTGTCGGAATGTGCATATAAAAGATCCCTTGCTACTAATGAAAAAATATAACAGCTTTCCTCTCTATGCCTGTGTCAAAATTATCGTATGTTTGACATCCAAAATAGCCGATATTAATAAATCAATGTCCTTTAATGGTGTCCTTAAACAAAAGAAACTTTTTTTTCCATACTAAAAAAAGTTAATTTAGGTTTTTCAGCGTGGTGATATCTAAACAAGAAGTATTTAATAGCTTCAAAGTAAAATTTTGTATAGTAATCCTCTTGGAAAAGCACATTTCTATGCACTAATGGTTGGTTGGTTGGTTTGTTTAACGACGCACTCAACACATTGTAATGACGGTTACATCGGCATCGGACATATGGTTATGTCGAGAAAAAACCCAGTGGTTAGCTGACGGGGATCGATCCATGCACTAATGGAAAGCGGGCCTAGTCTGACATGATTCAACACCGTTTTGTGTCCAGATAACACTTCACTGTAAACAGTTATTCCCAATGCATTAAAGGTAGTGTCAGTTTTATACCACTAGTGTTTTAACTGGTCAAATGAGATGTCATTAGGATGTGAAAATGTTGTTTTTGTTAGACCTACTAACAAAGACTTCAAAGATCGAGTGTTTTTCTTTCCAAGATCTGATTTTAGTAAATTAATTGAACAAAATTCAAATTCAAAGCACATGGATAAAAGCTATTAAAAACATTTAGCATTTGTCAAATGAAACAATCCATCATTGTACATCAATAAAAAATATTAAAAAAAGACAAATAGTTAAAACCCCAGTTTAAAATGTAGTAATACTGGTATGCTATGATAGTAAGTGATTTTATCACTTGCCAACCTACCCGGTATATTCATTCTGAAAACTAAAACAGTAACTTTCTACTTCAGTCAACACATAAGCAAAACATACTTTCAATTAACACAATAAAACATTAAATAAATACAGTATAGTGTACAAAATTTTCATTCTACACTCATAATAATTTTAAGCATCACGTGATAAAAGTTAACGTGTAAGTTTGGTTTGTTTCACGACACCATCACATGATCACTGCCTTAATTAAATTAATTCTATCGTACAAATGAAAACATAAATACACATAAGGTGGCTTTGACCAAAATATAACTGCAAACAAAGGCACTGACTCTAGTTAGTGTAATGGGGCACAGTATTTCATTTTTCACAGGTTGGTTATGCAACTTTAAAATCATTCAAGCCCAGGACCCAATTTTACAAATCGTAGTAAGCTAAGTTTTGAACATAAACCACAATTCTTATTACTATTAATTATAGTACAACAAATGTACGGTAGTTAGAAATACACATATTTCATTTTCTTGTCTATAAAATGCTCCATCTTCCATAATGATGCAATATTTTACATGAAAATAGATGCCAAACATGTAAACACACGACTGGTACAACTGCTAGTAACAGACATTAACTTACGTTGTTTAGTGAAATAGGCCCCAGTTCTTATGGTTGGATACAAGCAATATATTGCTCACAATATATTTTCAAACCATAAACACTGCAAACTGCCAAATGGTTAAGTGGTGAACCGTTACAGGATAAAATTAAAAGTACCGGTAGTAAACAGTTCTAGACAGAATTTTTTTGACACCTGATGTATACAGCACATCAGTAGTTAAATATAACAATAATATCTCAAGTTTAAAACATCTGTAATAAAATACATTTGGAATGTCAGTGTAGTACAGAACTTTAGTACAAGTATGTTAGGATTGGGTAACTCTCAGATTATACAAATATATATAATTCAAGTAACTGAACAATCCATTGCCTTGGTGTAAGAATTGCATTCTGGTTACCTAATTTTTTTTAAATATTGTCCTCTGTAAAATATTAGCCATTACAGTTTTTACGATTAATAACATTACAACTTTGTGCTCAAAGCCAGACCTCGCCATGAACAAAATTGAGGGGAGCCATTTAAGGCATCACCATATTGATGCCAATCACATGCAAAGGGGAGCTAAACATCGTTCTCCTTGAACAAGTCTGTGGGGAGCGAGAGGGTTAATTCCCTTTGAATGGCGATATCTGTAAATCATCCAGGTGTTTTTATTTTTGTTTTGTTTAAGGACATCACTGGAGCACATTGTATGATTGATTAATTAATCATCAGCTACTGGATGTCAAACATTTGGTAATTCTGACTCGTTGTCATCAGAGGAAACCTACATTTTTCCTAATGCAGCAAGGGATCTTTTATATGCACTTTCCCCACAGACAGGAACGCACATACCACACCATTTGTCCAGTTGTAGTGTACTGGTTGGAATGAGAACAAAAAAATCAGCTTAATGAATCCACCAAGGTGGTTCGATTCTGTGACGCAAGCACATCAAGCGAGCACTCAACCGACTGAGCTAAATCCTGCATCCCCCCCCATGTGTTTTTATGTTTTCTTGTACATGGAGAAGCTGTACCACTGTACCTTTAACACCATGAACTAATATACATCTAAAATCACTATACAGTCATCTCCACATTTTGTTATGACTGAACACAAAGCGTGATTGTAAAACAAAAATTTTGAGCACATCAAATTTGGAAAGGAAAATGGTACAGAGTTTTGCCTTCCAAATAATCAACAAACTATACATGATGTGAGTTAAAAAAAAGAGATAATAATCATTGTAGTTATGCAGTCTGTAAACAAACAAAACAATCACTTATGAAATGTCATTGTTTTGCTTTAATACTTCTTTCAAGAGGTATTGTTTAAATACATATTTAGGAGTGACAGCAGAGACCTCGTACATAATTTCTCTTACAAAACATCACATCTTATTTGAATGTCTTCTTGACACTGCACTGCTAGATAACAAAGATGATTACTTAGTGCAAACCACTAACTAATGGTTGATAAAATTCCAACACTACCACAAAAACACACGTTTGGAATTGCTTGGTTAGCAATTCTGTTTTAAAAACTCTGAATAAAGCTCAACATATATAAACAGGCATAGTTAGCAAACAAATTAATTTGCAAACAACTTAAATGTTGTACAACCTGAAGCATCTGACTTTGAGTCTCAAACAAAATGGGAGGGGGAGAATACAACACCGGTAATCTGTTACATATGACACCCTATAACATCTAATTTCTATTTGGCATTAAAAAATGTACTAACATACAAAGAAAATTCTAGTACAATTTTTTTTCTTCTTTTTTTTTCTTCAAATTAGTCTTGGATGACTCACTAAAAAAAGGTTGAGTTTTCATACAGAATGGATAAAACTGTAAACACATGGCAAATGTTTTTGCATAATCTGGCCAAGTCTCAAAACTTTCACACAAAAATGTTCATAACATGGCTTAAACTGAATTGGTTTCCAGTGTGAACCCTGAGCCTGAGATATCCATCCATCGCACATTTTTCAGACAAATACTCGCATCAATGTACATAATTTCTCGCATCAATGTACAATGTCATTGCACCCTAGCATGTATATACAGACATCTTAACTGACTTATGTGTGTGTGTGCTTATCTATGTATATACAGACATCTAAATTTATTTTAGTTTTTACTTGTCTATCAAACAACGTGATTGGCCGTTTCCATGATGATGCCCATCACAGAGTCAAAGTGTTTTCTGTCAGGATCCATCAAATCTAAACACAGTTCATAGTGGTCGCAGCCGGGCACAATGCGCACCGTCACATCGGCAAGTATGTCGCTCAATGCATCAGCAAACTTTGTGGTTGATGTCAATGGAACGATGTAATCTTCTGTTCCATGAACTAAAACAATCTTTGGAAGGCTGTCAAAAGAGGATGCAATATCTATATTAATATTTCAGTAACAATATCAGTAACTTTTTCTTTTAATACACATAAAATTCAATTATGGGAAAAGTATTTGTTTACTGTAATTTATTAAACTTGCAATAGTCAATTTTTATGAATATGTTGTGATATATATATACATTGTACCCTCGACTTATTGCCTGGCAGTACACTACTGAATAGTAGACTGGCCTCACGGACATACAAATAACGAGGCGGATACAGCATATCATATATCAAATTTCACTTTAAATCTATATTTTGTAAAAGGTAAAAAAATTTAATCACAAGATTTTTTTAAACACATTTAAGTGCATTAGTAATCTTCTAGCAAAAAACTTTCAATAGCAATTTTGCATTGGAATTTTTTCAGCATTCTTAAAACAGAAATGTCACGTATGGTTATTGAAAGGAGATGCAAAGTGACATCATTGGAATACTGACATCATTCAAATTCAAAATTGGTTATATTATTACAATGCTTTGCCATATTAAAATAAAAACTGGTCTACTAACCTTGCCCCTGTCAAATTCTATAACAAACAGACAATGTTGTTTACAGGTCAGTCTTATTTTATTTTTCATAATTCTGGACAAAATATTAATTTTAAGTTTTAAAAGGTTTTGTCAAATATATCAAAAATTTACCGTTGGATATGTTTTATTTATTGTGTATATGAAGCCAAAACAAGTGTCCAAAAAGTTACTGTCTTCGACCTTAGATACAGAACTTCACAATTCTGCGTAGGTTTTTTACATTTTACTTTCATCAACAATACATTTGATTTTTCGATATTAATGGTAAATTATAATTATCGATGGACTTAAATTCTGAATCTTGTGTTTCAATGTAGCATGTCAACGACTCTATGCAATCAGGAACCGTTAAACCACTTTCTATCTTGTCTAAAATAATACAGCATTTTTTGTATGGATTATTTTTCTCAGAAAACTAGATAGTAGGGATTTCAACCCATTTTAACCTCTGGAAAAAATCCCCGTCATTACTGTAAAACAAGATCTACATGTGTATTTACCTGATGCTTCTGGCAAGGTTTTTGATGATGACGGTAGGAGAAAACCTGTCGAAGTGGTCTTCCCCATACATGGCCCGAGCCATACTGGATAAGTCCTCGATCCCTCGATTGGACTCGTGTATGTAATGGTCTTCTATCTTATACACACCAGCTAGACCTGTTGAAAGACATGTCACTAACACTTAACTAAAGACATTTTCTAAACAGAAGTCAAGAAAGTGTTTACATGTATTTCATTTTTAAAATTAAATTTTTGTCAGTACACCACAGGGGTTGACCAAATAGGTTGGGGTTTTTTTGCAACCAGATACAGTTATTAACAATGACTTTTTTAAGCATTTCCATTGACTTAGACAGCTAGAATTCTTTCTAAGAATTATTTTTTGAAATGTTTTAAAAAAACAATTATTTAGTACAGTGCCAAGAATGAAAACAAATTAAGACCAGTAAGATTAAAAACATTTACAGTTGCTGGGCTATGCTGACTGAATTTTATTAAAATTTACTTACCAGTATAGTCGTTCCCACGGGAAATACTCTTTTCTTACTATGGTATTTTCTAAAAGTTATTTATTTCTGAACCGAATGTTTTCTAAACTGCACACAAAAATAGTGCTTTTCTGTTATTTCCAAAACACTTTCACTTTCATTCTTATTTAAAATCAAACTGAAATTAGTTACGGTACAAAAAACATTGTTCATGGATGCTGGGAAGGACTACAGACCACAATTTTATAATCAAGATCCATTTCAAATGAACACCGTCACAGACTTGCACAGGTCAACAAGGGTGAGGTGTCAATTTTTATTTTATTTTTGGCAATAAATTAATGAAAGCTTAATAACCCTGTGGAAAAAAAATTACAACCTATAATACAGTGCCAAGAATGAAAAACAATGAGACCATTAATATTTTTAAATTGCTACAGTTGCTGGGCTATGCTCATTGAATCTGACTAGACCATAATGACATAGTCAAGATCCATTTGACAAATGTCTTACCAATGAAAGCCTTCACGGACTTGCACAGGTCAACAAGGGTGGGATGTCGCTCTATGTCCTTGGGTTTCACGGTCACCACCGAATCATCGTCATCACCCGTATCCTCTTCTTCTTCCTCCCCTTCCCCATCACCCTGACCTTGGTCTTCACCATCTCCTTGACCACCATGTTCTGGGTCAGGTTCGAGACCAGGCGTGTCACCTTGTTCTTGAACTTCAATTGTTTTGGCAACCGCCGGCTTAATGGTCTCAGATTTCTGTTCTTCCGGTAATCTGTCCCCACTTCCATTAAGTCCGATGTCCTCTACACTCTTCTCAAAGGAGTTTGTGTCTGTGCTGGCCGACAAGCTGTTGCGGTTCTGTCCATTGAGAACCTCAAACATGCTTCCAGAGTTACTTCCCTCGAGATTCTGACCATCTCCGTTTTCGCCAACGACCGCAAATGAGTCTGAAGACGCAGAACTGTCTGCCTGGTTGTGGTTGCTGTTTGCCCCGTCATAATGCTGATCATCAAACTGGAGGTGCCGGCCCTTGCCCGACTTATGCACACGTTCGTCGTGAAGCAGTTCAAGAATGGACATTGCACAAAGATGTGCGCCGGCTGAATGACCAATCAGTATTATCTTATCCTATAAATCAAAGCAGATCCATTTTCATTTTATTGACAGTTGAGAAGATGCAAATTTTAAATAAACAAATGCTTGCTTAACAATAATTCAGTACAATATTTAATCAGTGGCCATTAACTAAAAAATACACATCAGCTATTGGGTGACAATGAAAAGTAAACACATCAATAAGATTAATTTCATTAAAAATAATATTTAATTATGCAAAACCACTACAGTGAATAACTTATCAGTTATGCAACAGATTGTAGTTGCAATCTTGGTCTACAGAAAAATAAGTTTTAAAGTTTTATTTGGAGTTTTTTTAGCAACACTACAAGAGCTATACAAGGTGTATACCACCAAATCAAATCCCATAGACGACAATAGTAACATGTGGCTAAACCTCCTACCTGCAGCGTATCAATCAACATAAACGCCACAGATATAAATACTACCACCCCTCACACTTCAAGTGAACCAGAGAAAATTGGGGGTCAAGCTGCTCGGTTCTGAGATAACGGGTAGCGTCTATGACTACCCTAGTTCTGCACAAAATTCAAGTACTTTTTTTTGTACAGGTACCCCATACATGTTTCAAGCACAAGGCTACTTGACACATTGGTACTAGATAAAATATAATTGCTTTTTTTCTTTCCTAGCTAAAACTATTATTTTTTACAACCAACACACTCACATTTATAACTAATCACAGGAATTGTGGTGTTCGCTTCTCTATCAAAAGTTGGGTGCACCTCGAACTTTGACCCAGCCGGAAGTTATTTGGTTTAGTACTACCTTTATTAATCTTCGACTATTGGATAAACTAAGAAACAAATACCTTATCTCCTCCATACGACTCAATGTTCTCGTAAGTCCAGCTGATACAATCCACAACATCCTGGATCATGTCATCCACATAACCCTACAAGTACGTAAACAAAAGGGTATAATTATATTGTGAGCTCTGCCATTTAACCATTTAATAGACAAAGTCATAGTAATAAAATCTTCTCTTTTATACTTAAATTAAATTAATTTTAGAGATTAAACAATATTTTTCAACCTGGGTGATATTTCCCACCCAACATCAATTGTTTGGGGTTTTAGTTGGGTTTTATTTTATTTTTTTCAGTGGTAGGGTAAACTTGCCAGATTTTCAAAAACATTTTATTAGATGTCAATTTTTTTTAAATTTATTTAACAACACTTCAGAACATTTTAAATTAAATTTAAAACTATATGGTATCTAACATATGATTGCCATATTTGATCCACACAATAGAAGAGGAAACCTATTAGCACTACACAATGTCATGGCAGAATTATGGGTTGTGAATGTTCCATAGTCTTAGTTTTTTGTATTCCCTTGACTTGTTTGGTTGTGCTAACAGGAATTATATTTTGTGAATCAGCTGACAGGCATATTATAAAATTTAACAACTGAAGGGATTGTCATTTTTGTTAACAGATGTATCACTAAGCTTTAGAAATGTTCTATAGTGTGTTGGCCATCATCTAGTAGTGTCAAGTACAATGACCTTTTTAATCAGTCCATTTTAGTTTATATGCTAATATTATTTTTATTTTACTATTAATTTACCATATACAAAACAAGTTTAACATGTACCATTAAGTTATATCTAAATGTCATTATTCCTACAATTTGTTATCTAAATCTAGTTGCCTAAATAACCTGACTAGTTGCAGAAAACTACTGTGAGGCATGGGTGGCATGGCTTAATTGAACAAGCATCCTGAGAGTACTGTTAAAGCCATACATGTCCCCGACCGAGTCCAACAAATGTTCATAACTCCTAAGTTCATGGGCCATAATTTTGCAGGACTTTAGATTGCATCAAAGTTGAGGCCATAAAGGTTATTTTGCCATACGTAGACATATTTCAAATATGCAATTGTTAAATATTGGCAGATAATGTTCACTAGGTGTATACATTTATCATTGCGTAGGAGCGTGACCGACGGCACAATAGTGATAATCTCTACCTACAACAATTTATATCTTAACGACAGCAACTGCCATCGGTACGTTTGAGCTCTGTAACAGAGGACTAATAAACAAAACAGAAACCCAACCTGTGGATACAGGGAGTAGTTTGGGCAGCAGACAACCGCCCCGAGTCGATGTGATAGCTGATTACACAGAAGACAGTAGATGTGCTTGTCACCCGATCCCCAGGCTCCACCATACACAAAGATCAGCACAGGCTTTAACTCCTCTGATGACACGCCAAACTGGGAAGAGTAAATATCCAGGGTGCGGTAATTACGTCCATATGGCACATCCTGGAAAGTAAAAATATAACATACCATGTTTTGAGTAATCTGAAGCAGGTTTACAAGCAAATCAACCAGAAATTTTGCTAATCAGTGTATATATTAAAAAACATTTTGTTTAACAATATTTCAGCACATTTTTAAACTATGTGTAATATATATACAGAACTTCACATACCGGTACGTTATTTTCACTTCCAATTTATTGCGCAAGTTTATTTTGCACAAGAATACTACGAGACCGCATAGTGGTAGAGTGGTATGTTATTTCGCAAAATAAACGAGTGCAATAAATAGGAAGCAAAAACAACAAATGTTAAGTGCTCTATTTATTACAAACCTTTTTTTGTTTTACAAACATTTTCTTTAATTTAACATCATAACAACACTTTGTTAAATCTATGATAATACTCTGCGGCAGCCTTGTGTAATGTTTCAAATACGATGTGACGTAATTTGTAAATCATATATGACGTCAGTAAATAAAAGGCGCTAACTGCAGTAAAAATAAAAAGGGAATTCTCCATTTAAAAGTTCTGGTCCAGACTGCACATATGTGTAATACAAAATAAATTTATTACACGGTTTGAAAATGTCTTTATCATTAAAGTAAGATGAATAGGTATGTAATAAATGATTATTCTGACACTCAATCAAGACAGTCAGTGATATGAAGACCCATACATTAAGCCTATAATTTAGTAGCGAAGACTATTTTTAATGTTCTTTTCCATAGACAGAACAGCACAAGTACTGTAAAATACTTTATTTTCGAGGGGTGTAATTTTCGCGCTAAAGAAAAATCACCATGTTCGTGGAATTAATATTTCGCGCATCCTTGATTAAACTTTTTTTTCCTTTTTTTCTTTTTTTTAACACCACTATTATTTATCAATAAATCCTGTTTTTACAGTCAATGCATAAGCAATATTAACTGTTGGTACCTTGACATGGGCTTAATTAGTCCTGAATAGTTTATCAATTAAGACTTGGTCTACAAATAAAGACGACCAGTTGATCGTGTCGGCATTCTACCAGATCAAATGATTAGTGTTATAACAGGTAAAGGGTCTCACTGAGATTGGGTAAATGGCTGCTTGTAAGCATTATATTAAATACAAAGAGGTGTTAATCTTTGTAATTCAGTACCATCCACAAGGTCTTTACTTCCCCAAAACCCAAAACGCCCGGTTTGCCAAATCCATGTGAAAGTAAAACTGAAAACGAGGCAGAAGCAATAGCTGCAGCAAATACATCAGTTGACAAGCTGACGTCACATGATACTCCTAAAAAGCGAAAGCGTGGTGAAGAAATAAAGGAGGTCTTTCTTAAACAGGTGAGCAATATAGTAAGTAAACATTCAATTCCAGACAAGTTGGTAATTAACTGGGACCAGACTGGAGTATCACTCATTCCTGGGGGTGATTGGACCATGGAAGAGAGAGGCGCTAAACAGGTGACAATATCGGGTGTTGACACAAATGACAGATCACGGTTTTGTTGGCGATCTCCAAAAGTGGACAAATGTTACCAACCCAAGTTATCTACGCTGGAAAAACAGACCGGGTCATCTACAACAATTAATCGGTCACAATCTGTTTGGTTTAATTTTTTCCCGCGAAAATAAAGTATTTTACAGTATGTACCACAAATGACTAGGGGTGCAACGATACGGTCGAAACAGTATTGCGATATATTGCAATATAAGAAACCGTATTGCGATATGTATTGTGATATAGTTGATATTATTTATATTTAATATTTATGGGTTGTTTTTTTAATAAAATAAAAACAATTAAACATCAAACACGTCGGTGTTTCTTTGATGGTCAGTTACTAAATACTTGTTG
>JAECMU010037354.1:3370-14109 GCA_016106625.1 Dracogyra subfuscus
ACTACCTAGATGGTTGATAGACCTGTAGGAGCTCACACAGATACATAGGAGCAGTTCTATGGACACACTGGTATGCAATGGACAAAATCTGATAGTTCACTCGTGCTGAGATTGGTATCCAGTGAAGAGTCTTTAACAGAGATGATGAACTTATGTGTTTAGCCTACAAATACGACAAATCAAGATTTTGAAAAGAAAATGTTCCCTCGGTACGTTGTTTGTATTTCACACTCAAGTTCAGATCACACAGCTCTCTTCGGCAAGTCTTTTTACACTGCACTGCGATACCGTAAAGTTGAGAGGTTAGTTGATAAGGCACAACTACCGCCAGTCACACATAACTTGACATTTTTCTTTCGATAATTGACAGGGAATCAGAAATGGAAAATATTTCACTAATCCGCTGGACCAAAACTGAAATTTACTGGCACTCCAGCCTCCAGCCAGTTAACAGGCATACAACTCGGTAACGTTTCTCTATGTTACATGTCACAAACAAACCTATGTATTAATTGAAACAACATTTGTTACACACATCTGTTAAGCACTCAGTTGAGTTTGGAGTAAGTTTCTTTAAAGGAGGACACAATCAAGGCATTTGACCTGGTATGCATATTCACCGATATATATTTCACATTATTACATAATGAATATATATATCTATATTCTTATTGGTCAAAAACCAGTCACATGACCATCCGTAAATAATGATATTGCCCTGGGACGGTCTCACCGGTCTATCAAAAGTGATATTGCCCTGACCAATGACAATAAAGATGAGACAAAATTCTGTCCAATAAATGAGTAGGTAACGTAATGCAACGTCAACTGCCAGCTCTAATGTAAACAATCACAAACTTGTGAAAAAATTTTTTGCTGTCCTTCAGCAAAAAGATAACATCTTTAGTCATACCGAGTTTAATTACGCAAATACGACCAAAACCAGGTCAGTAATCGTCAAATTGTGTATAGAATATATCGCAGATTTAGAAACGTACATGATATATCAAAATGCAGTTGAAATCGGCACTCTCAGGATTTTGTTACAAATAAAAAATTCATTTGAAGGTAAATGTATGTTCAGATTTATCATATTTTGTGTTTTATATTTTGCTATTAATATGATTTTGACACTCTTGCTGGTTATAATGCTTTGAATTTGATTTTATATTTTTGGGTCTTGCAATGTTTCAACTGTTAATTTCCGCATTCTTCTGCGTGTCATACAACGTCATAGGATTACGTGATGTCCCTAAATCCCATGCGGGAAATTATAAGCGCTGGCGTATTTCGATTCTAATAGTCCAGGAGCCAGGACCAGCTAAAAATGGTTGAGCACAACACCCACTACACAGTTGGTTTGTCATTTCTGGATGCTTGGGGGATGTCTCTGGGACATTTTCAGCCCTGATTTGTACAGTTGATTTGTGGCAGCAACACTAGGTGCCAGCCTGTTTTAGTTGATTTTCTAAGCTCCTACAACACAACGTTTTAAGATCTGTTGCTAATATCATGTTCATATGAGATAAGCTGGTGGATTGATGTTTAGCAAATTCAATGGGGAGGCGATTTTTTCAAGATGGCCGCCATTTTTCAGTATGGCGGGCAATAGTCCAGGATTTAGGACCAGGCTGAATGTGTGTTTTTCATGCAACACCCACTACACAGTTGGTTTATCACTCCAAACTACTAGCGGGATGTCTCTGGAACATTTTCAGCCCTGATGTACAGTTCAATTGTGGCAGAAACAATATGTGGCGGTCTATTTTCCAACGGAGGTGCTTTGGCTTAGTGCATTTCTGGACATTTTGTTTTGTTTTTCTCAGCTTATACAACCAAGCCTTTTAAGATTTATTCCAAATAACATATTCAAATGATATAAACCTGTGTATTGCTGTTAAGTAAGTTCAAAGATAATACAAACTTTGTTCATTATGGCCGCCATTTTTCAGTATGGCGGGCAATAGGCCAGGATTTAGGAACAGGTTTAACTGCACAAATTCAAAAATGCAAAAATGCAATAACACAGAAGTCTGATGATCTGCATGAGTGCATGGTTTGTAAGGAAATGACGAACGTTCAGAATTTGATGTCACTTTTTAGAACAGCCGGGAAGAAAGCATCTCTATTATTCTCCTTCTGGGATATGTACATCGAGATGGTCCAATTACTGCTTGAATTCATTCGTGCTGAAAGAAATGGATACTGGAAGTTGCATTTGGATACTTTAGCTAGAATGGCTCCGTATTTCTTCTCTATGGACAGAACAAATTACTCACGATGGCTCCTTGTATACCTTTGTGACATGAATCAACTTCAAGAGAAGTTTCCCGAGATACACAAAGAATTCATGATAGGTAACCATGCTGTGTGTCGATCAAACCAGCCATACAGTCGTGTCTGGACAGACATGGCACTGGAGCAGTCCATCAACCTAGACTCCAAGAAAAGAGGAGGCATTGTGGGTATCACCCAGAAACAAGAGGCGCTAGACAGATGGTTCCTGACAAGTCATGAGCGAGCAGCAGTTACATCTTCCACAAAAGAGATGTGTGGTATAGAAGTCAGTGAACGAATTGGAACACACAAGGAGTCTGGTGCAACCAGGCTAAAGAGAGATGAAGGTGATGTCCAAAGGCTGATGTCTACATTCAAAGCTGGTCTTGCAATAAATCCATTTGACATCATTTCTCTCGAAGAAGACGAGTGTCAACCTCTCCTTAACATCATAACTGGGGTGATCCTTCCACAATATGATGCAGCACGCCTAGTGGCAGCTAAAGACACCGGGCAAGAACAACTGAATGACTTTGTAACTAAACGCCTCGACAAAAATGAGCTAGGTTTCTGGGAAAAGTTGCCACATTTGAAGATCAGAACATTTGCATCAATGTCAAAGATGATTACTGTGAAATCAACCAAAGACAAAGCAGCTACTATCAGTGCTGATCGAAATATTGTTAGCAGACTACTCATTGTCGCTAAAGCCCGAGATGTTAACTTGAAGGAAGTTCTTTCACATGAGCTATCATCTGTGCCTTATGCACTGGCGCATTCTGATGGAAGTTTGCGTAAGAATGTGAAAAGTGACTTGCTAACTGAGTTGGAAACCAAGGCTCGTGTATTGTACAAACTTCCATTTTCCGAAAACCCACCATCTACTGCCAATGTCTTAGATGCAATGGCCTTGATCCAAATGGTGAAATCTGGTGGAACCAAGACATTTGGACAACTAGCAGAAAAAGTACTTTGATCTCATTTCAGCACCACTTGTGAACAATGGATGTAACAGGGTAGACATGGCCTTTGATAGCTATGACCAGCCTAATTCAATCAAGGCAGCAGAACGTAAACGACGAGGGTCATCTTCAGGACTGGAGATCAAGATATTAGGAGCTAGTACACCCCTACCCAGACAATGTGACAAATACATCAAGAATCCGAACAACAAAGCCAACCTCTGTGCCTTTCTCTCTGAACGATGGTGCGAAATTGGAACAGAAAAACTGGAATCTGGTCATCAATTGGTCCTCGGTGGAGGCTTCAAGGATGAAAATACATGCAAACTAATCATGAGGAAACATGTTACAGATCTGCAAGTACTGGAGTCTGACCACAAAGAAGCAGACACGAGACTTTTGCTACATGCCAACAATGCTTCATATGACCACCAGCAAATGATTATTTCAGTCTCCAGATATAGATGTTGCAGTCATTTGTATATAATGTATACCACAATTATGTGCCACAAACTTTGGTTTTGTACTGGAGTAAAGGAAAGGCTTCGCTACATCCCAGTACATGACATAGTCTCAGCCATTGGACCTGAATTATGTAAAGCACTTCCTTTATTGCATGCACTCATAGGATGTGATTCGACAAGTGCCTTCAGTGGTATCGGGAAGAAGGCAGCTTTCAGGAAAGTTCAGAAAGATGTAGACCAGCAACAACAAGTGGCCCATGTAGGAGATGTCAGTCCACCAACAGAGGCCACGATCCGTGCATGTGAACAGTTCATATGTTCTCTGTACACATCAGCTCATGGAGTTGGTGACACAGCAGATGAAGTCAGATATTGGATGATCTGCCAGAAAAGTGAGTGCCACCCACCAACTTCTGACAGCACCCAGTTACACATCCATCGAACTAACTACCAGTCCATTATCTGGAAGACATCACTGCTTGCCAATCAACGCCTGCCTGGACCAGATGGAAATGGATGGACCAACCAGACTGGAATTCTCCAACCCACTTTAATGATCAAAGACCCTTGCCCTTGCTGCACTAGTTGAGATGACCCATGCAAGTGTAGGACTTCTACATGTCAACACAGCCATGCTTATGCATTCAAGCGCAACGACATGCCTTGCACAGAAGCCTGCATTTGTATGGGGCTCTGATGATGATGATGACGACGACGACAATGATGACCTTGATGATGAATATCCTGGTTATGATTAGTGACATTTCGATAATTCTTAATAATGTTTGGCAATTGATAATAACACTTCTTAAAATATTTTGGAAAATTCAGTTTAATTTTGATAGACAAAATAAAATACATTATATACCATTGTATTAAGATACAATTTAACTAGTGGAGCAATGATACAAATATGTAGTTACTGTTAATATAACACGACACGTACAACAACTGACTAAGTTAAACATAACACATCACACTCCCTCTGGGCTGGAAATGTTCCACAGTCATCCTCCTAGAAATTTGAAGTGATAAACCAACTGTGTAGAAATAAACAAAATTGAGTCGGTCATGGCTCCTAAACTATTGCCCGCCATACTAAAAAATGGTGGCCATCTTGGAAAACAATTGTATCAATTGGAAAAATAGACCTCCACATATTGTTTCTGCCACAATTCAACTGTACACCAGGGCTGAAAATGTTCCAGAGACATTCCCCTAGTAGTTTGAGGTGACAAACCAACTGTGTAGTGGGTATTACATTAAAACATTTCAACCTGGTTCTAAATCCTGGACTATTGCCCGCCATCCTGAAAAATGGCGGCCATCTTGAAAAAAGTGTATTATCTTTGAACTTACTTAACAGCAATACACAGGCTTATCTCATCTGAATATGTTATTTGGAATAAAGTTTAAAAGATTTGGTTGTATAAGCTGAGAAAAACAAAACAAAATGTCCAGAACTGCACTAAGCCAAAGCACCCCCGTTGGAAAATAGATCGCCACATATTGTTTCTGCCACAATTCAACTGTACACCAGGGCTGAAAATGTTCCAGAGACATTCCCCTAGTAGTTTGAGGTGACAAACCAACTGTGTAGTGGGTATTACATTAAAACATTTCAACCTGGTCCTAAATCCTGGACTATTGCCCGCCATACTGAAAAATGGCGGCCATCTTGAAAAAAAGTGTATTATCTTTGAACTTACTTAACAGCAATACACAGGCTTATCTCATCTGAATATGTTATTTGGAATAAAGTTTAAAAGATTTGGTTGTATAAGCTGAGAAAAACAAAACAAAATATCCAGAATTGCACTAAGCCAAAGCACCCCCGTTGGAAAATAGACCGCCACATATTGTTTCTGCCACAATTCAACTGTACATCAGGGCTGAAAATGTTCCAGAGACATCCCGCTAGTAGTTTGGAGTGACAAACCAACTGTGTAGTGGGTGTTGCATGAAAAAAACACCAAAAAACCCCACATTCAACCTGGTCCTAAATCCTGGACTATTGCCCGCCATACTAAAAAATGGCGGCCATCTTGAACAAATTCGCTTCCCCATTGAATTTACTAAACAACAATCCACCAGCTTATCTCATATGAACATGATATTAGCAACAGATCTTAAAACGTTTTGTTGTAGGAGCTAAGAAAATGAAATAAAATTAACAAGAATTGCACCTAATCAGCGACCCCCACCCCTATTAGAAAACAGGCTGGCACCTAGTGTTGCTGCCACAAATCAATTGTACAATGGCTGAAAAGCAGCCAGAAATCCCCCACCAGCCAGAAATGACAAACCAACTGTGTAGTGGGTGTTGCACCAACTCATTTTTTAGGCCTCTTTTGAAACTTGGCTCCTGGACTATAATAAATAAAGCAGGAATATACGAGTCTTATGGATGAGATTATGTAATAAAACAATTATTGACCACATTTCGGGCAATATCATGTTTTATGGACCGAAGAAATTTCTTCGGTCCATAAAACATGATATTTCCCTCAATGAAGGTCAATAATTGATAATTATTGCTTAATATCAACAAATATAAGCGTATAGTTAATTAATAAAACGGTTAAATGTGACGGCTATTATGTATAACGGGCGCAGCCATTTTGTACCATCCCAGTGAATACGCCCTCTGCGGATGCATCACAATATTCTTTAATAATAATCATCCCAGTAAGACAGCAACAATTACTAGTATAATATATTTAATACAAAATCAACCGACATTGTCAAAGTGTTGAAATAACTGTCTCATGGTTTAAATTAACTCCCATACTGAAATAATAATCGGAGTGTTTTCTTAGTTAATTGGTCGTTTCTTTCGGTATATTTAGACGTTCCTTAGACACTGTGTCTAGACACACTAAAAAGACGGGTCTCTTTTATTAACATCACAGGGTATTATGTGATAACCTCAAATTATAATGGACTTTACCAGCCGCCCCTCCGCTCCTTAGTACTGTAAGTAATTCTGTAAAATCTTTGATTAAGTAGACTTTCCCATCTAAAATCACAAAACTGACCAATTACGTAGTCCCAAATAAAATAAAATCATCACTTGGGTATCGTGAGTGGTCGTTTTTGCTCGAACGTATCCTACCAATAGGCCTAATAATATGCATGCACGCAAACATACATACACACACACACACATACATACATACATACATACATACATACACACACCCACACACACACACACACACACACACACACACACACACACACACACATACATACATACATACATACATACATACATACATACATGTATGTATGTATGTATGTATGTATGTATGTATTTATGTATGTATGTCTGTGTATGTATGTATGTATGTATGTATATGTATGTATGTATACGTGTGTGCGTGCATGCATGCATGCGTGCGTGTGTGTATATGTGTCTGTTTCTTCTGAGGCATCTGTTCTCTTGCTCAGGGTAGGTAAGTAGTTCAGCGTCATGCTAGTGTCAAATAGTCAGTGTCCTCATTATATACGGGTCACGGTCAGCATCTGCACTCATTACACAAATAGATGTATCGATATATTTCTATTTGTAGCCTCTTCTTACGTTTGGTTTAGTGGTGTTGCTGATCAGCTCTGCAAATGGATGGGCAAACGATTGGGATCAACCTTTCAACTTTGAGTGTCCGCGAGGTCAGGCTATCAGCAGGATTGTCAGCCAGCACAATAATGGGAAGGAAGATCGTTTGTGGGACTTTACTTGCCAAAACGTCGGTGCCACTAGAAAGTGCTTTAAAACGGGTAAGACAACAATCATATTTAATATCCATCCCTGTAATCCATCAATAAGTGTATACTGTATTTCCGCGATTTAACGGTGTTCACCCTATTATCTAACCTTACCCAAATATTCAAATTCGAACACACGAGCCTTCAAAACCTCAACAGAATTATCTATCATACTTGCGACGTTGCTAAGGATGAGGAATGAAAAACCGGCTTTGATGTATAGCTGTTTTATTTATTGAGGAAGCTAACATCCAATATTTTACTGAATTGTGAACTTTGGTTAAACAAATGGAACTTGGCACACATATAGGGCCTCCCTTAACTCATTACAAACATTTTAAGATATGGACCCAAGTTAGTAGCTCTATCTGGTGTGTAGGAAGGATCTGCAACTTTTCCCCACCTTCCGTTTAATGGGGCAGCTAACAAATATAGTGTGTACCCTTGCTTAAAAAGATGAAACGTGGCACATATATGCCTTAAATTATTACAAGCATTTTGAGCAATGGCCCCATATTAGGAGCGACCCCTGGTGGCCAGGGAGGATCTACAAATGTCCCCTAACCCCGTTTAGTGGGGAGTTTAACAAAACAATTGTTCAGTTTTGGCTAAACACATGGAACTTGGCATATATACACCATGTTCCATTACAAATGTTTTCAGCTATGAGCGACCACCGGTAGCCAGGTAGGATCTACACATGCCCCTCTCCCTTCTATGTATGGAGACTTACAAGTATCTACATTCAAGTGATTGATTCTCACGCATTGTTAATGTTCCATCCATTCTAATTGTAATTCTGAATAAATGCGCTGCATGCAGATGCAGATTCGGATGGTGGGATGGGGGGTAGGGGTGGGTGCAGGGTGAGCAATATTTTTGGTGTGGAGGATTTGTACTTTCATGTCATGCAGCAATCACATGTATCAAACACACTGTCACGAGGATCCTATAATACCCATAACTGAATAAAACACGATTATCCAAATATCTCTCCTAACTGTACATCTGTTAGATCTCTCTGTATCAGGTAGGCTACTATCCGACTGGCCCGGCTTTAGGAGTATTTAGGAGATCTTATATTATATATATGTATGTATGTAGCACGTTTAGTTCACTTGAAAACACAACAACACACAATACACCTTAGAATCTGTATTAAAACTAACGCTGACAAATTTACTTGCTGCCTTAAACAACGATATATTAACAACCCAGAACTAGGTTTCTAGTTTTCTAGTTTACACAATATTCTAATCACTTCACCAGGATAATTGAGAACGTGCCAGGGAAACTTAATAAATCTAGGAATTACAATTCTATTCCTCACTGGTTACCTTTTGCTAACCCTTAAATACTCATTCAGTAACCTTGTAATACAGAATTAATACTGGTACGTATCACAATAAAGACAATAACCTACAATTTACCTAGGTCCTCTAGGATTACCAGCTAAGCTTTATCTTACCAAATACTCGTTATAAATATATTAGAACAGTTAAGCCTACAATCTACTTTGCAAGATTACCGGAGACACAGTCTAAAGAAAATTAGTATAATACAGTATTAACATAATGAAAGTCACATCAATCACATCAAGATTATACAACAGAGCAGCAATATATATTTACCAAGTCCTGTCTGAACTGATATAGATCATTCAGTGAACTAAGGTCCGTTCCCCTGGATGCGTTCCAAACAAGTCTGTTTGCCATCTAAAATCCTGGCTATTTATTCAAACCCCCCAGACTAGCCTGGAGACAGTGAACAACGCCTGAAGGCCACACGCACGCCCAACGCGGGACCCAGCTCTATGATGTGCTATTTCCCCAAGCGAGCTCCAATCCCAGAGACGGTTTATGTTTCTTAGATGTCCAGACTGAACGTTTGCAGTTCGCTAGTGGTACCACGGTCGTGAGACAGAACTCCCGGAGGTATTAATCATAATTAAACGTAATTCATCTGCACCTGGTTCTGGTGTGCATTGGTAGACAGAACTAGCCCACACCACAATGGACATCGCTTCAGGCGAAAGATAAGACATGTTCCGTCACACACACCAAATACATTATATATATCAGAAACTATCGTGGAAGGATAACAAAAATGTCTCCACTCTCTCCTCCCATGAAGGTGTATTGAAAATATCACTAGATGAATATTTCCTACTAAAACAAAAATGAAATAAAACAAAACAAAGAAACAACAAAATAACACACCAAAAAGGAAGAAACACCAGCACCACCACCACCACCACCACCACCAACAACAACAACAACCTAAAAAAAACCTCCCATAAAAAAAAACCCGCAGCAAAACAACGTCTTAATATGAAAGTAGTTCAAGCGAACGTCAACGAGAACATTTGTGTTTAGAACATTGTGTGTACGTTTTATATCGGTGGAGATTCAGGACTGCATGGGTGTTGTTAGCTCTCAGGTGTCTATGTCTCTAAGCACAACATAATCTATTTTTATTCGGTTTATATCCAGCCAGCAATGGCGCATTGTCCTATAAAAACACGCTTCTCATTAGTCTAGCCTTGACATTGACTATCGCTAAAAGTTAATATTAAGATAGTAATTAAATATCTGATTAACTGGGTTACTTTACCAAAAAAATTGAACACATACTAAGTTCGTACACGTTCTCATAGGAATAAAGCTATAAATATCAAGTGCTAATAAAAGGCGAGCAATTTTCATTAATTATAGAAACACAGCTCCATGTAGAACTGACACCATTTTGGAGCTTTGTTTTAGAATAGCGTGACATTAAGCATGCACCCAAATACCACTCAACTTTCTTACAGGCTCTATTTGACCAAATCAGATCGAATCCATAGCAGCAATAATGTATGTTCCTGAACCTGTTACTTGCAAACTTCCAGTCAACAAAAACACCAAACATATTCAACTCCTCATTCTTAAAACAAGTCAGAGACAATGGGTGTGGGTTGCATGTTCATGTACAGTTTGGTGTCTGTGTATATGTGTATGTATGTGTGTGTGTGTGCGGTGTTTGTAATAGCTAGTAATTGGAAACCGAAAAATACGTACGACTGACATGACTTTGATTAATGTATTATATTTTTTATTTTAGATTGGATAAACCATTGGGATGAAATGGTAGTATATGAATGTCGAAAGAAAATGGCACTCGTTGGTGTGGAAAGTAAACACAACAACAAATACGAAGATCGATTATTTAAGTTCAAATGTTGTGTTGTGCCTGGTAAGTAGTACGTTTTCATACTTTCATATATATA